>RQTK01001372.1:35517-101838 GCA_003991915.1 Elysia chlorotica | reverse complement strand
TAAATGTGTAAAGTTTAGGAAGTGAATAGAACTCACATTATCACATAAAAAAATGGAGTATAAACTATGATTTAGTCAAAATCAAAACACCTACCGCAATTTTTTCTGCATCATCCTAAGTGGCAAGATTTGTTGGTTGTTTTGTTGTTTGTTATGAAATAATCTCTAAGTCTAATCTCTATGATTCTCCTTAAATAATTTTTCATGACAGATTGAACAATCTCTCCAAGATGTTGATCTGGTTAGCCAAGCAGACACTTTTGCCAGTAACTTGAGCGGAGGTCAGAAGCGAAAGCTCTCAGTGGCCATTGCTCTCATTGGTGACCCAAAGGTAAAACATTTTTCTTTTGTTTTATTATATTGTTTTGCCATAATTAAGTGTTTTAGAGACTTTAAATGAATTAAAGGCTCTATAACTCTTTAATGAGAGATGTAGATATACAGAGTTTAAAAAAAAACTGATAAACGCAAATAATGTAAATTTGTTTGTTTTGTTGCTTAACGTCCAACTTCAGGACAAGAAGAGAGACTGCTGTCACATTATGCTGACACCGATTCAACCCGTTAGATAACTGTTGAAGGGTGCTTTGCAACAATAGGCCAGTATTAGATTGTAGCACATATCAGAAGCCAGCACAGAATGAGGGATACTATTGGACCAGGTGAATCAGAATTTAAATCCGAGTAGGACCAAGACGAGTGTGATCTTCATTCTTGTGAGATGGTCTCTACATACTTACCCTAGTCACTGAAATTTTGATTGTCAGAAAATATTTTGTCATTTTTGACCCTCACTGCCACTTGTGGGTATTTTTCACCCAGTAACCCTGAAAGAGGATATCAAAATATTTCAAATGGGGTGGCAAATACCTATGTGACAAGCATATCTATCTATCAATATAACTACCAATCTATTTACTTATCTGCCTGTTTATCTATCTATTTATCTTATCTATATATCTATTTATCTTATCTATCTATCTATCTTTCTATCTATCTATCTATCTATCTATCTATCTATCTATCTATCTATCTATCTATCTATCTATCTATACATCTATCTCTATAGTCTCTATCTGTTCCTCTGTTTAAGTCAATCTTTTTTTACATTCCGATTGGCATATGACAAGGACTGTGTATACCACTTTTCACCGAACTTGACATCGCCTGTGTGTATTATTAATCTATCTTTAAATAGAGAGAGAGGAGGAGAGACAGACAGAAAGAGAGATAGGCAGGCAGAGAGACAGACACAGAGAAAGAGCATGAGACAGAGAATATAACTATTGCTGAAGCTTATTTACAAGTATACACGTGTTTGGATTGGCTTAAAGAAAACCATGTGGTTCACATGGAATACATATAGCTTTTACTCTTAAAATTGGTAGGCCTACCATTAAAGAGAATTGCGCAAATTTTTCACAGCCCGTGTGTTTTCACTCACGATTGTAGATACTCCTCTGTGAGTTTAAAAACTATTTAGAACAGCAAAGTAACAAATCTTAAAATAATCTTGGTTTATAATTCCTGAATGGAGTTCAAAACTTGAACAATTTCCTTTATATAACTATTTCACTGTTATGTCACTGTGCTCCTGAAAAAAACAAAAAAAAACAAACATTTTTTTTATTATCTACCATTAGAAAGGCTTGAAAACTAAATTGTTAACATGTTTAAATTTTACCAATTTAAAATATCTGTCTTCATCTTACATTTATCTAAAAAAAAGAAGCCTAGTCCTAGTTTCTGGTTCTTTTTAAATAAATTATAATCCTGAACTTTTTTATGCAGCTTATTTTTCTGGATGAGCCAACTGCTGGTATGGACCCTTTCTCGCGTCGTAGACTCTGGACCCTGCTCAAAAAAAGGAAAGAAGGCCGAGTAATTTTGCTAACCACCCACTTCATGGATGAGGCAGACATTCTCTCAGGTGAGATTTCTATTATTTTGAAAATTTGTTTTTATGTAACAGAACTTTGATTAAACATAATTGAATTTCGCTCGTTGAACGTAAAATAAAAGAATAAAAAAAGGTGAAAATGAGATTAAATATATTTCTTTGATGTATATGTCAATCGACTTAATAAAGAATTATACAGGCTATATTCTTTGATATATGGGTCAGTCCACTATTAAGTGCCATTTTTACAACACACATTTAAAATCAAATTTCTTATCATCATATACATCCTACACAAGTGAAATCTTTATTGATAGTCAAGAATAAACAAAGGAACCTCCTGCAAGCTTGTCAATGTTAATCCTTTTAGCAAAGTGAAGCTGTGTTAGTTGTTTTTTTTTTTAAATCGTATGAAAATCCATACTATTTTTGTGACAGAAGAGGATGCAAAGCACTGCATGCCAAAAGTGTTTTATATGGTAGTTTATAAGGTTAAAAACATTATTCCGCTCAGCGGTAGCATTTTAAATTATTTTGTGGAAGTATATTTTCGCCGAAAATCGCAGTAAACTTATTACTTGCATCGTCCTTTTCCACCTTTCCAATCATTTAAAGGCAATAAGCTTCATAAACAACGATAGCATTTGCTATCCATTTGAATCTAATGAGGATTCATCCCTTTCAATTTCATTTCACGCATTATCAGTTATCTACAGAAATACCATCGCAATTTCGAATTACGTAGATGCTGCCTTTGCATCGTCCGAATATAATGTTCCTACTACACTAGATTTAGCGTATCTGCGATATTCACGCGAAGTCTTGTCAGTTTTTTTTAACAATCGCTCTTCATGCTAAAGCTTGAGCTCTCAGATGTTACCACAATGTATTGGAATAGTTGAACCATCTAAGGAGCAAAAAAACCCACCTTAAATTGAATAAACTGAAATTTTGACCATGTCACAAATTATGGCTCATGCTGGTGGACTGACCCATATATAACTATAAGCAATCATTTTATTTATATAAAGGGTTTCTTATCTGTCCTGGTCTTGTTCTTCCTGTCTTCACTCAAACAGTTCTAAAAATAATATATTTCAGACACCTCTCTCATCATCTACCCTTTGCAAATTTAAACTCCAGTTTACCTCCCTGGATGTATTTCAGTGAAAATGTACATCTGTTTGAGTTATAAAAGTACTTATACTCCTTTTACTACTTTGCAAATAAATCGACAGTTATGATCTAGCTGGTGTTAATTATTATAATGTAAACGTTACAAATTTAAAAGAAATTTAATGTCTCTGACACAATATACTTTCCAATAAATTAAGCAACCTTTGTTTTTTTGTGTGACAACTTTCAGATAGAAAAGCTTTTATGAGTAAAGGAAAACTGCGGTGCTGTGGATCTTCTTTGTTTCTCAAGAACAAATTTGGAGTTGGATACCACTTAACGTATGTTTTTCTATACATTTCCTAGCAGAAACTGTATTGTATTACTTTGGCAAGAACGATGCTTGAAATTTGTATTTCTTATTAATAAATAAGTTATCACAATGTTTTTATCTGTTATAAATCTGGTACTGATAACTTAAATCCTTTGACGACTTTTTTACCCCCTGGAGAAAAAACAACAAACAAAACTATTTACATGTTATTTTTTTTTCTCTTGTTTCTGGCTAATGGGTGACTTACACTAGGTCATGTTTAGAAGGACAATTAATCTTCTTACTAATATTTAATACTTAACACTGAATGCTTTTTGAGTAGTATGAATAACAGTACTTACACATCAATGTAATGTAGATTATCTCAGCATGAACTTTGATCTTGTTTCTGGCTAATGGGTGACTTACACTAGGTCATGTTTAGAAGGACAATTAATCTTCTTACTAATATTTAATACTTAACACTGAATAGTTTTTGAGTAGGATGAACAACAGTACTTCAGCATCAATGTAATGTAGATTATCTCAGCATGAACTTTGTTTCTTAGTTATTCCCTATCCTGTTGAATGTAAAGTCTAACATAATCAAAGGCAACTTAGTGCGCAAAATAACATGCAACTTTTCTGGCGCTTAAGCTTTTTGTAAATATAATACAGTGTTCTTATGATACAATCTTATGACCTAATTTTTCTTGGAAAATCTCTCTGCCCTGATATCACATATTATGATAAATTGTGTCTATGCATATGACTTACTCAATTTCTACCTGTGGTTATTTTCGCACGTTTCTGCCATGACTGAATATGTATAATTATATAACTTAATAAATCACTCCCTGTGGTTATTGTTAACATGGTTTGTCCTCTAGCATAGTGGATGCCATGACTGGGTTTATATAGATATATATACACATATATATATAACTTACCTAATCTCCCCTTGTGTTTAGTATGGTGGCTGCCCCAAGCTGTAATGTTCAGAGAGTGACATCTTCTCTCCAAGGCATCATTCCAAGCATCAAACTTGAGAGGTCTCATGGCAAGGAAATATCCTACACTGTGCCCTTATCAGATGTTGACAAATTCTCCAGTAAGACACTTTACTGTCTCTTTTATTGATGTATATACATATCCATGTATTGATCATCCTAAGGCCTGAGCTATACTGCCGCTGGTGACTGGCTGGACTGTAACTGCCACATGAAACCCTTTTATTTACATGCGCAGTCTTACACTTACAGAGGCTAAAAAAATATATAAAAGAGGGTTCCATAAGAAAACCACATTCCCACCCTAGCCACCAGCAGCAGTCTGGCTTGGCCTGATATGGATTAGAAGTTCATGATTCAATGCTCAAGACTTTGATTTTGATTCAGTTCTACAAGTCATAACTGAAGGAGTAAAATCTTTTTCTTGCACACTCCCAAAAAGACAGTGATTTTAATTCTTTGTGTAGTTACGAAATTCATGAAACTACGAAACTAATACAATACTCACCTCGCCTCACCCATTTCTTATTTTCAGTGAATGGTAATTAGGTTTAATAATGCCCTTAACTTAATAGTCTTCCAAATTTTGGAAAATATTTCTGGAATTTGAGGTAACTTATGGTTTTACCCTAACAAAATAAATATTATTTTTCCTGTAATGATGAAACCCTAAAATTATATTCTTTCTTTCTAAGATTATTAACTTAAAAGCACTAAATCTTTGACTAACACATATTTTGCGTGTACACAGAGAGTTAAAGCGCTTTAAAGTGTCTGACTGAGATAAGACTTTTTTTTGGGGAAAAATTGTTGACATTCAGCAAAATCACCGTCATATACCAAAAAGTATCATGGATATTTGAATATTGCAGTAGGAGTTGCCTTGAGTATGTATAATCAATTTGTAAATGATCCTCTATTTTTTCTCTAGTTTTTTAAAAACTCAAATTTATTAATAATAATGAATAATAATAATTTTACTTATATAGCGCCTTTCACCGAAGTATCAAAGCGCTTTACATTTTTCAAGATAAAAGCATTTATAAAAAACCTACATCTTGAACATAAATTATACACAATGCAATAGACAGGTGATAATTGGAATACATAAGAGCATACAAAAAAAACAACACATTAGCTAATGCGATCATGGTGTTTGGGTCACAATGCAATAGATGATAATTGGAATACATAGGAGCATTTAGCTAATGCGATCGATGTAATTTGACAGATGTTTTTGAAAAAGAAATGTTTTTAAATGTTTTCTAAAAAGGGACTCACTAGAGATTGATCTTATTGAAAGAGGTAGAGAGTTCCAAACAGTAGGGCCAGCTTTGGAAAAGGATCAATCTCCATATGATACAAGATTGGTCCTAGGAATGTGCAAAAGATTTTTGTTTTCAGATCGTAACTGACGTGCAGGATTATACAGGGAAATAAGTTCTTTTATATAGGTTGGTGAGTTGTTACCTTGCGCTTTAAAACAAAGAAGAGCAATTTTGTACTCAATTCTAGCCGAAACGGGGAGCCAATGAAGGGTCATGAGCATATGAGTAGAACTGGTTGTGTCGTAGAAATCTAATCCTAATACAAGTCTGGCAGCTCTGTTCTGAACTCTCTGTAATTTAAGCATTCGACAACTAGGGAGACCAGCTAGCAAAGAATTGCAATAGTCTAGGTGTGATAGCACGTATGCACACACCACTTTTCTAAGTGACTCTTAGTCAAGGTATTTCTTCATTTGATTAATCTTTTTAAGTTCATAACTTAATATTTTTGTTATGTTGTTGATGTGGTCATCCATAGTAATAAAACTGTCGAGAATCACGCCTAGATTTTTTGCCTTACGACAAACTTCAACTGTGCCTTTATCTATTGAAAACTTTAGATTAGGCATACTATTTAAACTGTGTCTTGTCCCACATAAAAGTACTTCGGTTTTGTTACAGTTAAGCTTCAGTTTATTGCTTAACATCCAACCTCGTATGGTCTCACAACATGCCTCCATATCGTCAATAACAGAACGAATTTCAGGGGGAGTGGAAGATTTATAAATCTGAGTATCGTCAGCAAACATATGAGGCCTAATGGCGTTGGAAAGAAGTCTTACATAGAGAGTATAGAGGATAGGACCAAGGACCGAGCCCTGTGGGACACCGAAACTGAGAGTTTTAAAACCAGAAAATTGTCCATTAATGATTACTGCTTGGGCTCTATTTGTAAGGTATGATTGAAACCACTTCAACACGACTCCGCCCAACCCAAAATTGCAGCTAAGTCGATGACAAAGAATTGAATGGTCGATTGTGTCGAATGCTGCTGAGAGGTCTAACAAAGTTAACAACGATACTTGTCCTGCATCAATAGATAATAATAAATCATTGGTTATTCGTAGTAAAGCAGTTTCAGTGCTGTGCGACTCCCTATAAGCTGACTGGTTAGGATCTAAAAGGTTGTTTGAAAGCAAGTGCGCCTTTAATTGAGCGAGAACAACCTTCTCTAAAATTTTCGAGATAAAAGGCAAGTTAGAAACTGGGCGATAGTTTTCCAAGTTCTCAGGGTCAAGGTTTGTTTTTTTCAAGAGGGGTGTTACAAGCGCTTTTTTAAAAGAATTTGGGACAACTCCGTTTAGAGAGGTATTAATGATGCTAGTTATATGTGGCAACAGTGTGTCTAGACATTGCATTAATAATTTGGTAGGGATGGGATCAAGATAACATGACTTAAAAGGGGATGATAAGATAATATTTTTCACATCTAAAGTGGATACGCTATGGAAGGCATTGAGCGACTGACTGTTAAATTGTATATCGAAAGTATCAAACTCAATAGCATCGTTAGAAAATCGATCAACATTGTTTCTAATAAAAGATATCTTGTCAATAAAATACACAATAAACGCGCCAGGAAGATTATCAGATGGAACTGTTTTTGGTAGAGTTAGCTCTCTTGACTTGCTACATAGATTATCCACAACTGCAAAAAGTTCTTTTGAAGATGAACAACCGTCAACCTTTGTGCGTAAATAGTTCCGTTTTTCACTAGTGATTATCCTAACAAGTTCACTAATCTTGAGTCGATACAATTGGCGATCATCATCAGACCCTGTGCGTTTCCACTTTCGATCTGCCGCCCTGCAGCGCCGCCTTGCATCCATTACTGCTGGGGACAACCAAGGAGCCTGAGGACGTTGGAATATCCGCCTAACAGCAATCGGGGCATGTTTATCCAATACCGTCCGCAGCTTGTTGTCAAACATGTCGACATTGTCATTAAAACAATCTGTATCTGAATGGGTCGATTAAGGTACTGTAATTTTGAGATTAACACATAGTTATGTGTTGAAATCCAAATATTAATGAGGATATTGTTTTTCTTTTTTCCTTACAGCTCTATTTGAAATGCTTGATGAACAAGCCAATACCATGGGACTCAAAAGCTATGGAGTGTCCATGACTACTTTGGAAGAGGTGTTCCTGAAACTAGGTATTTTTTTTTTTAAGTCTTTCCAACCTAAAGCCCACCCAGGAAGCATAGCTCCTGTGCCTAAGCTATTTTTAGAACTCTAGTCCTCTTACCTAAGGTAAGGGAGATAACTCTGATGACAAAAATTTTGTTTTGTTTTTTTTTCTAATTTTTCTCGTTAGATGATATTTTGGGGGACTAAAAAAAATACTAGGACATAGAGAAATCAATAAGCTTTCAGAAAATGTATATATTTGTGTGCTTTCTATAGACTTTCCTGGAGAAAAAAAATGTTAAAATGGATAAATTGACTTAAAAAATAAAAATGATCTTAAACGTGTTAGTTTTTCTGTTGATTTTGTTTGTCTATTATGATTAATTTGTTTTGAAACTTACAAAATAAGCAAGAGGAAGGTTTTATCCTTCAGAAAATGTATAGATGTTAGTGTTTTTTATGGAAATTAGACGGTTAAAAAATTATTTTCTGACCTCGAGAAAATGTATAGAAAAATGCAAGTTTGAAGAATTTGGCCCAGGAAGATAAAAGAAAAGAGTTAAGACACAAGAGAGAACCTCATGGAGAAGAATAAACACAAGTCTCAAGGCTAAATTGCTAAATCTGAAAAGATTTGTTAGCCCTAAAGGGCTGGGGGGGTCTTGAAGGGAATGACAGAGACGAGCTGCTGCTGCTCCGCATATCGGTTGGTTTCCGTGACGATCATGTTCAGCACCGAGTCAGGGGAGAACAGCTTGAAGTAATCTAAAGGCCCAATGTCGACTGGTAGATCATGAACGGGACCAGAAAATTCGGTGAAAGGTTCTAGCCTGTCCGCAAAATCAACAAGCTCGTCAGTCCACTCCTCGTCTTGATCTAGGTCTAGATCTAGATCTAGACTCGGCAATGGGGTCGCCGAATTCGGAGTCGAATCTTCCTCCCCTTCGCTCATTTCGCCGAGTTCAATGTCTGATTCGTTATTCTCATCAAGATTGTGCTCAATTTGAAGCGATTGAAGAAATTCAAAGGCCATTTTCTCCGGTTCAGAGCTAAATCTAACAAGAACAGGTCAAGATAAGCAGGCTCGAGTGACCCGATCAACCGATAGAAAGAAAGAGAAAGTAGGCTATCTTTGACAAATTCTGCCTCACAAACTAAAGATGATAAAAATATGCGGTCTTTTTCATTAAAGAGTTCGTTTCCGCCTCGTTTTGGAATAGCAAAACGGAAGTATCGTGACCTGCGAGATTTCGTTGCTTAGTAGCCTGAATAAACAATAGGGCGGTAGAGACGCATTTGGTCGCATTAGGTTGGAGGCGGGTATGTCGCATTTGGTCGCATTAGGTTGGAGGCGCCTATGTCGCATTGGGTCGCATTAGGTTGGAAAGACTTGACCAGAAAAAAAGAATAAAACCATAAACCTTCTCTTATCCATTTCATAACATTTGGTAATAACATGGTCCCTGTTTGAGGAAGGCTCCCAACTAGGATATCCCTGGTTCAAAACCTATCACTTATGATTGAGTCGGCGTCAATCTAATGTGATTGTCTGAGACTGGAGTCATGGTAATAGTCTGAATTGCAACTATGCTAATTTTGTGAGATTGTTATGCAATATGAATCTGAAATGTATATTTTGTTGCCACCATCAGAGGAGCCAAATAAACATGAAGATGATAAAGAAGCTGTAACGGAGATCCCTGATTTCGCTGTCACTGAAGAGCATGTGAACTTAGCCATCAACAATCGTGCCACTGAGGATTTAGAAGGAGCAACAGTCAAGGGCAAAGATCTCACTATACAAAGATTTAAAGCTCTCATGAGGGTCAGTTATAGATAAGATAGGCTCTATCAGGTGAAAACATAAATTCCTAAAAATTGTTTATATATATAAGTATAAATATATATATCTTATTATATATTTGTGAACTGGTGAAATTATTATCGTCTTCAAAGATTTAAAGCTCTCATGAGGGTCAGTTATAGATAAGATAGGCTCTATCAGGTGAAAACATAAATTCCTAAAAATTGTTTATATATATAAGTATAAATATATATATCTTATTATATATTTGTGTACTGGTGAAATTATTATAGTCTTCTCCGCCATAACTACTCAAGGTACAAACTTGAAATTTAGATATATTCGTACCTTGGAATTTGCTGAATGCTTTAGGCTTCATTTATTTTTCACGATGACACATAAAGTATTAATTAGATTTTAAAAATTGAAATTGTTTCGCCGATCAAGCAGCCATGTTTGTTTTTTCTCTCAGTTAACTAATCGTAAGTGAAGGCGGGCTAGGTTCAAATAGCTGCAGGGCTCTGCCGGGGTTATATTATTTCAATAGTTGAGATTTCTTGGCGTTACTACAACCATAATTATTATTGTCTTCTTAAACCCAGTCTATGTGAACACTATCACTTATAGATCTGTATAATATATTTTTCTCTATCCGTTCCACAAGTTCAGCTGCGGGGCTCTGCCCGGGTTATAATACTGAATTATAGTTCTATCGAATGGGGATCTTTTGGGGTTTAAAAACATTCGATCGCAGTTTAAATTCTATCTGGATCTACCTCGACTATATTCGAAAAGGGGGTAAACATGGATCTAAAAGATAAATCAAATAATTATATCTAGACTTCTACTACTCATAGATATAATATACATTCTCTGTGTGGGTTATAATACTGAATACTAGATCTATTGAATGGGGATCCTTCGGGGTTTAAAAACATTCAAACCCAATTTAAAATCTGTATGGACCTACGTCGACTATCATCGAAAAGGGGGTAAAAATGGATCTAAAAGAAAAGTTATCTACAAAGAAATCCTGTAAATATTCTGGTGTGAGTTATCAAGGCTGTTGATATGCCCTTTTAAGTGGTGCACCCATTTGTATCACATTTAATTTAGCTTTTTGGGCTTTAAACTTCTACAACTATGTTTTACCATTTTAGTTGCACACAGTGTCCCAAAATCTCAATTAGTGATAAGTATAACCTTTAAAAAACATTTTATATCCGTAGACCACTACTGTGTCCCAAAACCTGAGCGAAGCCGGGCATCCCAGCTAGTGTATATACGTATGTAAAACCCCACAAAATCATACGCCATACATAATATATATACATATCCCCTATATATATGAATCTCAGACAGAATCATCGTAGTGAAACTCATCGTCTGCCGGTGTGTGTGTACCATCCTGTCAGTGTATGCGCCACAGAGTGGTCTATGTGAGGAGATCAAAGATCAGTTCTTTGATCAGCTGCAAGCTGTAACTGTCAAGATCCCAGGATCCGAAATCCTTATTCCATGCGGAGATTGGAACGGTCACGTAGGCAGTGTTGGCACGGGATACAGGGAAGTGCATGGTGGAATGGGGTATGGCAGGCTTGAACCAGATGTAGAAGGAGAGAGAATATTGGAGTATGCTCTAGCACATGACCTACTCCTCGGAAACACATGTTTCAAGAAGAGTGACAGTCATCTCGCCACATACAAGTCAGGAAACGCAGCTACACAGATAGACTTCATCCTATATCGCAGGAACATGCGCAAATTTGTGACAGAGGTGAAAGTGATACCTGGAGAGGAAGTCGCCCTGCAACATCAACTCCTTGTCTGTGACATGAGGATTGACATACCGCCGAAGACCAAGCGCAAGTTTGCCCCAAGGCTGAAAATTTGGAAGCTGAAGGATCCACAAACAAGCAGCCAGTTCCAGAAGACGTTCAAGGAACATGTCAGTGCGTCTACAAATGATACCGATGTTACCACTGAGGACATATGGAAAAACCTCAACACAGGCTGCTCAAGACAACTGAAGAGGTATGCGGCACAACTCGGCCCCACCGTTGGCGCAGAGAGACCTGGTGGTGGAATGAGGATGTTGATTAGGCAATGACAACTAAGCGTCAAGCTTTCAAGGCATGGAAGACTGGTAAAGGCACAAGGGCGGAATACGACGCAGCCAAGCGCACCGCCAGACACTTAGTGCATCATGCTCGTTATGAAGCCGACAAGGTGGTCTACCAGAACATTGATCCCAAGTCTTCAGAAGTCTTCCGACTTGCCAACCAGATGCGAAAAGAGAACGCAGACGTTGTGGGTGACAAACCGGTGAAGAATGATGCAGGCGAGATGTCCATGAGTGTTGACTCCAAGCAGAAGGCATGGCTAGAACACTATGAAAGGCTCCTGAACGTTGAGTTTGACTGGGATCCAGACCATCTATCTGATGAACCACCTGTGGAAGGTCCGTCAAACCCAATCACCATTGACATGGTAAAGAAGGCCATCTCACAGATGAAGTCAGGCAAAGCAGCTGGCCCATCAGGCATAGTGGTAGAGAGGCATCAGGCATAGAGGCAGCAGATGACACTGGCGACTCCATGATCCATGACTTCGCAGATGCTATCATCTGCGATGGAAAAGTCCCCTCCGAATGGGAGCAGAGTTTCATTGTCTGCCTGTACAAGGGCAATGGGGATGCATTGGATAGGGGCAACTACCGTGGACTCAAGCTGACGGAGCAGGTCATGAAAGTCTTAGAGAGGATTGTGGACAGCCTCATTAGACAGGTGGTGTCGATCGACGAGTCCCAGTTTGGCTTCGTCCCAGGCAGGGGCACAACAGATGCAATCTTCGTTGTCAGACAACTGCAGGAGAAATACCTAGCAGCCAACAAAAGACTTAACATGGCTTTTGTGGACCTGGAGAAAGCATTAGATTGAGTATCTATGAAGGTCATCTGGTGGGCACTGAGGAAACTTGGTGTAGAGGAGTGGACTGTGCGCCTGGTCCAGGGCATGTATGCAAATGCACGGGGTCAGGTCCGGGTAGGTGACGGTTACAGTGAAGAGTTCGAGGTGAAAGTTGGAGTCCACCAAGGTTCTGTACTCAGTCCACTGCTGTTTATCGTGCTTGAAGCCCTTCTTGTGAATTCCGATCTGGTGTCCCCTGGGACGACCTTTATGCTGACGATCTAGTCATCATAGCGGAGTCACTTGAGGAATGTGTCAGTAGGCTGTTGACGTGGAAGGAAGGTATGGAGGAAAAGGGTCTGAGAGTGAATGCAAGGAAGACCAAGATCATGATCTGCGGTAATTAACATGATCTTCTCCAGAACTCAGGCGAGTTCCCCTGTGCTGTCTGCTGCACTGGTGTAGGTAGCATCAGCATTTTCTGCAAAGGCTGCAAGAAGTGGGTACACAAGAAATGCAGCGGGCTGAAACGCCTGACGAAGGACTCAGATTTCAAGTGCAGTCGATGCCAGGGAACTGCGAGCCAATCGATGGCAGACCACAGAGTGAAGTCCAGGTGGGATCCGACAAGCTGGATGTCGTAGCTTCTTTCTGCTACCTGGGAGATATGCTCTTGGCAGCTGGTGGCTGTACCTTACAACCACAACACGTGTGAAGGCAGCTTGGAAGAAGTTTAAAGAACTACTACTAGTTCTTTTGTCTCGCCACCTCTCATACAAGACGCGGGGTCATGTGTACAGCACTTGTGTGCGGAGCGCAATGCTCCATGCTAGCGAGACCCTTGACCAAGCCAAACCTTCAACGCCTGCAGAGAAATGACAGGGCAATGATAAGACAGATCTGCAATGTGAAGCCAGAAGATGTGGCCCTCACCAGGTCAAACGAGCTATTGACTTTGGCCTTGAGGACCTGAACCTCATTCTGAAGGAGAGAAGACTCCAGTGGTTTGGCCTCGTGGAATGGTCAAGCGGAGCTATCAAGACAGCATTGGACATGCAAGTAACAGGAAGTCGTGGAAAAGGAAGACACAGAATGACATGGAAGCAGGTGACAGAGAGGGATCGGAAAGACCGGAAACTCTCAACAACTGACCCTCATGACAGAAACACCTGGAGATCATGCCATGCGTTCAGCAAGCCAGCTACTTAGAAGGGGGTCCACTGATGTGGATGTTGCCCCAGTACCTGCACGTTAATCAAAATACAGATGATGATGATCCCCCCACACACACACACACACTCTGAAATGATTAAAAAAATAAAATGTGTCCGAAAGACTCAATCATATTTGTGTGGGGACGCCACAAAATGCAAAGCTCAAATCAAATAAATTCAGTATTGCTCCTGGGGGCTCAAATTTATCAACAATTTTTTTTTTTCAAAATGTGAAAGTAAAGCATATTTACTACCTGTAAATCAAGAAACAAGAGGGTAACATTAAATTTGCTGTAGGAAAGGTGTTCTGGAAGTGTTTTAGTGTGTTAGTTATATAAATTACGCCATTTTTAACCTACAAAAAGGCCCGATTTTTAACCACTTGAGTGCGCAGGTATATTTTTTTAGAATGATGTACCCACAGAGCATGGCTGTCGATGAATTTGACATATTTTTTCAATTTAACTACAATTAATTATGATTTGAAAATGTTGCAGTCTATGATGATTTGAACCAGTGAATAAAAATGAACACCCATTCCGTATTGACGGTGTGGATATAAAAATTTGTATTTTTGCCTCCTTAATAGGGGGCCAATTCAACCCCTACGCACTCAAGTGGTTAATGGCCTGTACCCAACATTCATTCTCGCTAACACTTAAGTACGAGACATTTGATATTTTTTATATTTTATATTCTTGTATTTGATATGTTTACAGTGGTCTTTTTATAGACTGTACTCGGTTGAATTTAAGGTTGTGGAGTATATATATATATAACAGCCAGAATTTTTTTGTTCTATTTTAAATGCATAAATAGTCGTTCATCATGGCTGTAAGGTGTTTGATTTTTGTATCTGTACTAGTTCCTTACTATTCCCTTTCACTTGTTAAACTTGGTAATCGATATAAAAACAAAAAACACATTGTATTTCACAATACAGGGGGACGAACTACCCAACTTTTAGTTTACCTGTCGGGCTGCCCAGTGAACACCCATTAACGACGCTCGTCGGGTCATGCATCGGTCAAACCAGGCCCTGCAGGCCACAAAATTTACCTGCACTCGCAGCTATGTCAGAATTGATTTGACCAGAATTGAGCCCATTATAAACTGCAATCTCCCACTTAGAGTATAACTTTTTTTTAAATCAAAATTTGTAGATCTAATAGACGAAGTTTTAAATTTTAATCTCATATAAATTTTGTTTTGGTAATGTGGTATGCACGGGAGAAATAAACAGTAGAAAAATGGTTATTTCGGGATTAAATGTCTAAAATTACAACCTGTTTTTAAATACTTATATCTGCCGTAGTTCACGATGGAATGTAATAGTTTTTCGATAGAAAGATAGAGTATTACTTCAAGAACCAGTGGACATCAAAATTACTCCTCGTTCCCCAGGGGTTACTTGCCGGCAATACATAATCCATTACACCATCTGTTGAGCTGACAGATATTGAGGTATCCTGGGGTAACTGGACGGGAAGTATCTGATAACTGGTGTGTTAATTGGTACAGGATTGCTTGATATTTGTAATGAAAAGCGGGAAAAGATACCACCAGCGAGTTGATACTCCAATTCTTGAATTAGTGCTTTTCTGTTATTTTATTTGTCCGCCTTCCTCGACCTCTCTGTCTATCTTTCATTAATTTTAGCAATTAACAGTCACACCCCTCCTTTCTTTCCATCACCATTACAGTTAACGTTATTGTTCATACGAATACATATCCTAATTATTTACATACTTCTCTTATGTATATCTTTCTATTTTTGCAATAGTACAATGCAACATTTAATCCCTTTACTCTCGGTGAAAAGCTATTCCAAAATTAAACCTTTTCATGAAATCTATTCAATGACTCTCAAGAATGTGATGTTTTAGTGTGATACTATTTGGTAAAGCTTGTCTGTATACTCCCGTACTCTGTTTCACGACCAGCTCTGCCTCATCTTTGTTGTCTTGTGTAACAGGCAGCGTATGGGACAGGGCTAAATGCACTTTCCTTAAGCCTTCATTGAGTTTGTGCTGTATTTGGAATTTATCTTACAGGCTTGGTCTATTGTTTGATCTTGTGTGCCTTTGGCATCTGTGTAGATCATTTCTGTTGTTAATTCTTTGTATCAGCCAGGTGACGATGGTAGTGGTTGCCGAATTTCTTAGGTCTGTCTAATACTGACTGTAGAGCTTTCGTAACTGGCCCTCTCTGTGCTCCTTTATATTTAGAAACTTCTTGTTGTTTTTACACCCAAGAGATTCCTTTCAAACTTCTGTTTTTTATTTCTCTGGGTCCCATGATCACCGAGACAGATACAAGTTTTTATAAACTGTTTCTCTTCAATAAGAAGCATTCATTCTTCCCACCGTTGTCCTTATTATTAATTTTTTTGTTTGAGAACATATTTACATAATTCCTTCATCACAGCATTATCAAAAAGCATATATATTTACTCAAACCGACTCCTGCTAGGTAATTTTGTGAATGTCTGCACGTATTCTTTAACAAAATAGAAATTAAAGGTTCTTATTTAAAACAAATACTGAAAGAAAGTTATCAGTCTCCGTGATATTGAAGCTACTGACAACTTCAAATTGATATAACTTTTTTATTTGATGAAGATAAATAAAAAATTTTGTTACCGCATATTGCCAAGCAATTCCTGAGTATTTAGAGGTGGAAACGAAAAAATTTGGTGGTATCATTAAATAGCTGTAGGCAATTAAACAGAAGTATACCATGTTAAACTAAAAAATTACGAGGGTCTTTTAAAACCTTTTCAACTGCCTTGATTTTTAACGTATGTTGCCAAAAAAACAACTGAATAAAGAAGGAGATCCGATCGACTGAGTGATAAAATTATTCAATGAGCGCCGATTAGAACATGTCTAAACTACAGTTTAAAGTAGAGTTTATTTTTGCGATTTCAACTGCTCACAGTGATCTGCCCCTGCTTGGGCAGTGAGCATGGTCGTTAATCGCCACCTGACAGCCTTTTCAGTCGTTATGGGAGTCCCATGGGGATGCGTGGGGCTGCACGAGGCAGATCAAAGAAAAACCTTAAGATTCAGAAATCGGGGTATATTCGTCGCCATGAATATTAGTTTAAACTAATAGAACCTGAGTGATAGTAAAAATGTTAACCCTTTGAAAAAAAAAACCACTGTAATAAAATTCAAAAAGGGTCGTTGATGAGCAGCATTCTTCACAATTTTATTTTATTCATACATTATACAAATTTGAAATCTTTAACCAACAAATTTTGTTTGATTTTTTAAATTTTCATCACCAAAGAAGGACTTTCCTTTCATGACATTATTTTGTGAAGCCAAAATGAATGTTGGTTGAGAAATGGAGATTCTGTATTTTATATCATAAAATTAAGAGGCTTCTTAAACATTGTGAGTTTGAAGTTAGTACTCTTTGTTTTTAACCAACCCCAAGTAGGCTCTGCATCATATGTGTAGACTCATTGTAATGATAATATGGAGCCAAAATGAACTGTCAAATACTCAATTCAGTGAGCTTCTTAAGTGCTGATGCTCATTGCAAAGTGTTGCCAGGTCTTTACATTTGAAAACAAAAACAGTGTTTGGAAATAAAATAAACTTATTTTTATCCTATTTCTATCAATGTGAACTATTTTCTGCATAATTAGTATCAATATTGTTCTTACTCATTAGTTTTTCTTTTTTGAATGACAGCTCTTACATTCTGTATCATTGACGAGGAGAGAAGAGAGCATTGAAATTCAGATGACAAAATTAATATTCTTATGATGAAATTTTATGTTTTTTTCCTTTACAGTTGCGTTTCATCTTGATTATCAGCAATTACAAGAGTGTGTTGCTACAGATTGTTTTACCAGTCGTCATAACCATAGTGGCCCTCATTCTGCAGAAAACGAGCTCGTCATCTCTCGAAACTTTGCAGGCCCCTCCTCTACAGTTCCAAACCAGCATGTATGCAGGGCCAGCAGGAGGTCGGCTACAGAATCCTCTCCTTGTCTTTGATAACAGCAGTAAGTAAACTTTTTAATAATGCTCAATAATCTATTACCAATGTCAGTAGTAAAGCCTTAAGCATGTAATATTTGTAGTATATTTTATATGTCCATCATGTTTTGCAGCCGTAGCTACCATATTCCTCCACACTTCCAGATACTTCACTGATTTCAGAACCATTTTTTTGTCATTGACATTAATTTTTAATAGTTAATAATCTATCCACATTGGCAGAAGCAAAGCCTTAGACTATGCATCTAATCGTTGTAATATCCTCCATAATTCAAGCATGATTGACATAATGATGCTCTAGCTTTTTGATTCTCATTAAATGCTTAATAAACATTGCTTTTTGTCTAGGGAATTTATTTCGGATTTTTCCAAAGGGCTTAACATGAAATCTGCATCTCAAGTAAACTTTATAACTAATGTGGTTGAGCTAATTACTCCTTGCTCTTTATACAGATTGTCTCTGATCAATCAGAGCTCTCTCCTTATTATATGCCTCATTCGGAGGGGTGTAAAGAATGGTTATCACCACCTACCTGTCGTGCGTGACACAGTAAGAAATTCACAAAAATTAATGTAGCAATTATGTACAGTATTACCAAGTGGGTTTTATTTACGCGTGACACAGTAAAAGACTGCTATGGACAGCCCCTTTCTCTTTATTTTGCTATGTCTTCTGTCCCGCTCTCTTTCATGCGCCTATCATCTTGTCTTTTGCTTCTTATCCCCCATCCCCTCTACTTCTTACCTGACTATTGGGCACCTTGTTTGCCGTGAGGTGCGCCCCGTAAGGGTAGAGGTTGGATCCTGGTGATCGAGGTGTACCAGCCTGCAGGCTGTCATTCACCAACACATCTCTTTGGCCCACTCCTCCCAATACGGGTGGGCGGTGTGGCCCACACTGCTCAATCTGCTGGTCAGTTTTGGCAAGGGTCAATCCTAGCACACACACTCTCTCTCTTTCTATGCTGGGAGTATAACTCTGGGGTAGCCCTGACACAATTGGCGTTGGATTTCCGCACATTGTCCCCTTGTTGGGCTCGGTGTCGGACGGGGCGCCCCGGAACAGAACCTCTTATTTCTTCTTCATGGAATCCTTATTATCTATCGAAACCTTCCCAACTCCCAACTTTTCTAAGAAGCCTTGTCCGGATGGAGCGGGTGTTTCATCTGGCGCAAGCAAACGGAAAGCAGTGGATGCCTCAACCCTTTTGGGCTCCATTGCCAAACAAAGCTGGTCACCTTTCCAGGTGATTAGTGACGCAGAAAAAAAGGTTGCCAAGCTCAGTTTCTTTGCTATCAGCAAAGCACTGAAAGGAATTGTGGGTGACGCCAAGAGCGTCACGAAGCTCCGTTCTGGTGAGCTCTTGGTGGAGTGCTCTACCGAGGCATAAGTGAAACATTGCCTCTGACATTGTTAAAAATGGGGTACTTAACTCTCAAAGTTACCCCATACATCCCGAGACCGATGCGCTGTTTCAAATGCCATCATTTTGGCCAAAACCAAACAACATGTAGGCGCACAGCAGTGTGTTGCCGTTGTGGTAAGGGAGGGCATGCTGGGAAAGACTGTAAAGCCAATCCTAGCTGTCTGAACTGCCATGGCCCACATGCCGCATATCCTTTGGACAGGTCAGAGCGGCCGTTGTCGTAGAACTCGACCAAAATATTAAGCATCGAACCTACGCCAAGGCCACCAGTGTTGGAACTAAGTCCGCCCAGACAGCGCCTCCGAAGAGGAGCGGCAGGGTCAACACCACTGCCAAAGCCCAAGGAGAAAAATCCCACAAGGCAGATTCTCCAGTCAGAAAGTCAACCGTGTCAGCAGAATCTAGAAGTAATGTCAAGCCCAGGGCATCACCTGCACCGCAATGAGCTCCTTTGGCAACTTCAAATCATTTTACGGCGTTGACTGACAACGAAGAAATGGATGTGACATATGTGCCACTCAGCTCCAGCTCCTCAAGGACGGCTCCCAGTCAGCAGAGCCTTCCCCCTTCCCTGTCCCCTTCATCCTCTCTCGTCACCATCTTTGGTCACATTCTCACTCCTGACCTCCCTGTTGGACCCTCCCTCCCCCCTTCCAATCCCCCTTCCCCAAAATCTAAGAGAGCACCTGTCCAAGAAACCCACTTGCTTAGTTGGTCACCTTACAGGTGGCCTGCCAGGCTCCAAAAAGTAAATTTTTAAGATGAGCAATCCTCATCTATTACAGCGGTGGTGCGGATGGTTTAAGTGGTGGTACTTCTATCTTTATAAAAACACTTCCTCATAGATTTATATCTCTTAACTCCATCCTACAGGCGGTAGCGATTCGAATAACTTTAGGAAAACCTTTTGCTCTATGCATGTTGTATCTTCCACCCTCTGCTCAAGTCTCCTACTCAGATCTAACTAATCTTTTTTTTATGGAAGTCTTCAACAGGCATAACTCTGCGGAAATCTATGGACTGATTCACGTGGAAAAATTTAAGAAAAATTTCTCACAGAATCTGATTTCTTACTTCTGAACAATGGCTCTCCAAGTAACTGCCATCCTGCCAATGGCACGTTTTTTGCTCTAGACCTGAATTCATCGACCATCTCTATCTCTGGACTACTCGTGGTCAACTCTTGATAGCCTTCACGGGTCCGACCACTTTCCTATTCTTCTATCGCCAGTCTGCTCCGAAACCATCTCTCATCCGAAACGGTGCAATTTCACTTGGGCCGACTTGACAGCTTTTCAATCTCAATGTATTCTTTAAATATCTGATCAGAAAATTTCCTCAATAGAGCAATTCAGTGATGCTGTATTGCTAAGAGGGCGATCCCTCAGATCTCTACAGTTCCTTGAAAGGACAAATCCCGGTTCAACTGCCGGTGCCGATTGGTGGTACGAGCCTGGGAAAAAGCTTTTAACGATTTTGAAGGGAACACCTCTCTGGAAACCTTAAATATATTAAAGAAGCGGCGCGCTGAGGCTCACCGCACAATACGCCAGCAGAAGCGACAGTCTTGGAAAAACTTTATTTCCAAGTTTAATAAAGATACTCCACTATCCAAAGTGTGGAAGTTAGTCAGAAAAATACAGGGCAAGACTGTCGCTTCTGCAGTAAAGTGCCTTGGGGAGGCGGATGGTTCATATGTGGAGGGGGAACAGTAGATTGCAGACGCATTAGGCTCTGCGTTTTCCCAGAACTCCTCCAGCCATTACTACTCCCCTAAGTTCAAAAGTTTTAAAGAGCGATCTGAGGAGAAAATGATTGACTTCTCTGCGGACTGCTCTAAAGAATATAATAAGCCATTTTCATTTAAGGAACTACATGTCTGCCTCAAGCATCTGAAGGAAATGGTCGCAGGGCCAGATCTTTTAAATAAGTCAAATTTAAAAAACCTACCATTTCAATGTATTAAAATTTTACTACAGCTGTTTGAACAATATTTGGATGCTGGTATGTAAAGCCCTTTTCTCTATTTGGTTAGCCCGGTAGCTTACAAGAGCTCAACGAATAAAGCGTTGGGTTCGTCAGCTATTTGTCCTTCTCTCACTCCTCAGTCATCTCACAAGATACACATGGGTGTAGTGTCTCAAAATTTATTAAAGGAAGTGTACAACACAAGTGTAATATTCTGATTAGTAGAGCTTGCGTCTCACAAAGGTTCATAGTGATATATTAATCTTGTTTTCCGCCCTAAAGGCTAACACAGGCTTAATTCTATTTACGGCCTAGATGGCTCAATTTATTGTGTCCTGTAGGCTCCTGAAATATATTGTACACAGGTATAAGTAATCAACTTATATTCAAAGCTATAAACATGCCAATCATCATCTACAACATGACTATATTCTTCGTGGAAGCCAGGTTTACATATATCCAACAATAGCTAATTCGTTAAAACTACATGATACAAGGCTTAGGAAACAATAGATTACGAAATGCATGTTATATTCTCATTAATATGGATTATAAACAAGTTAACAGATGGGCGCAAATTGGTAAGCGAACCAATAAACTACAAAACTAAACAAGCCTCTCTCCTCTTTATATCTCTTTCTCTCGTGCCGTAAAACACACAGTTGCCATGTCTGCATTTTATACAGTTACACAAAATACAGCACTCTCAAGGTTAAGGAATAAGGTTCACAGTCCCATTCCACCTTTCAGTTAGATCATATGTTTCCTTGGCATTTAAGGCCCTGGAGTTACATAAGTCAGCGTTAAAAGCTAATCGGCACAGGCTTAAGTTCATCAGCAGTTCTCAAACATAACAATAAAAAAATGTTACAGTTATAATTAAAACAAACATTACGCGTATGCCAAAGAGTCTTCCCCCCTAGCTGAGTTATATTGTACATACCCCCAGCCAACGGAATCATGACGTTGTTCAAGTAGATGGGCGTTCGTTAGATGGTCGAATGTGAAATTAGTTTAGGGAATGCGCTTTTTATGCAATTTGAAAGGACCACTACGTAATAGGTTTCATTCTAAAATTAGGATATGGTACTATAGTTATTTTTGGCTAGCATTGGTGACTCAGATGAAAGGATGGGAAAGGGAACCGTTCTGACATTTTTCTGCCGGTTTTTCCGATCTACCTGGTGACATATCTAATAAAGTAGCTAGCTGACTCAGTGGGCTCTGGGGTCACTAACATTTAGGATTTCCGTTCCATCAATTGCGCACGGTGAATCATGAATGTACGGGATCGCCGAGTGCAACGCTAAGACTATGTTTTAAGACCTGTTACGTGAAAATATGAAGTACTGAGGGAAATAAACGTAGGAACTGGGGGATTTCAGAATAATTAAATACTTTGCAATACTAATACCATTGTTTTAGCAGTACCGTAAAGGTACCTACCCCGCAGGTAATTTTCCAGAGTCTTGGCGCCAAGCCACCGTTATTGCTATTCCAAAACCTGGAAAAGACCCAGAAAAATCCACAAAATTACAGACCTATAGCCTTAACAAACCGCCTCTGCAAACTTTTGAAAAAATGGTAGCCAAACGACTATCTTGGCACTAAGAAGTTAATAATCTCTTATTCAACTTCCAGTGTGGATTTAGAGCAAAAAGATGTACTATGGATCACTTGATCCGCCTTTAAACATTTATTAGAGAAGCTTTTATCAATAATCAACACATGATCGCAGCCTTCTTTGACCTTGAAAAAGCTTATGACACAACATGTAAGTATGGCATACTAAAAAACCTTAAAAATATGGGATTCGAGGGCAATCTACCCATCTTCATTAAAAATTTGATGGCTAATTGACAGTTTCAAGTAAAGGTCAGATCATCTCTGTCTGACTCTTTCGAGCAGGAGCAGAGAGTTCCTCAAGGCAGTGTTCTCTCTCCAATTCTTTTTGACATACAAATTAATTCAACTACCGAGACTTGGAAAAATGATGTAAACTGCTCGACAATTTTTTCGTCTGCAACAGAACGTCTTCAATTCCAACCATGAAGTGGTAAATCCAACTGCAGCTCACCCTCTTCAGGAATGGGCAGACACAAACGGCGTCAAATTCTCTCCTCAGAAAACGATAGCTGTTTGTTTTTGTAATAAAAAGAAATTTCATAGGGATCCTGAGCTCTACATCGGCCGCGTACAAAGAATTCCTGTTGAAGAAGAAGCCAAATTTTTAGGCGTTAAATTTGACAAAACCTATCTATTATACCCCACGTGAAATATCTGAAGAAAAAATGTTGAAAAGCACTCAATCTCATTAAAACTTTATCCGGGACAGAGTGGGAGCAGATAGAGAGTCCCTCCTCTACCTCTACAGCTCTCTGAATATCCAATCGACTACGGCAGCGTAGTGTATCACTACGTCTCAGCCTTGGGGCCTTTCGTACCACGCCGGTAGAAAGCCTTTACGTAGCTGCAGACGAACCATCCTTTTCAGAAAGAAGAGACAAACTATCCTTACAAAATGCAGTCAATCTAAAATTTTAATCTAATATTTCATTTTTATAATCCTTTTTTTTACTCTTTTTTCCACTCAATTTATGTAGATAAATTTTAATTTTTACCGAACTCGATTCCTCCTTTTGGAATTCTTGTTCATCATTTCCTTTTTTAAATCGACTTAGATTCTATCTTTATTTATGATTATATTTTTTTTTATATTTCTTTTTGGACGCTGGAAAGACCATTAATCATTTTTGATCTGTCAGTTCTTCATAATGACTAATCCCCTCCAGATTTTTTATAGAGAAAAGTTTGAACAAATCATAGAAAATCATTCCGATCACTATCTCCTTTTCACTGACTGGTCTAAAGATGAGACCTGTGTCAGAGCTGCCTGCTACTCATCCTCAGCAGATAAATGCTGCGGGGTGAGTGCGAAGGCGTCCATATTTACTGCGGAGGCAGTGACCCTATGCATGGCACTCGACACTGTCTCCACAATAAGAAAAGACAAATTTTTTATCCTCTCTGACTCGCTCTCTCTGGTGAAAGCCGTGGGGGAGGCAAACTCCAAAAATCATAAGATTCTCAAAATGCTAGAACAAATTCATGAAATACAGAAAGATGGCAAGAAAATTGTTCTCTGCTGGATTTCCAGCCATGTCGGTATCGAAGGCTGATGAGCTCGCCAAAATTGGACTTGAACTTGAACCCACTCAGTTGCAAATACCAGCATCTGACGTTTAAAACAGAAAAGTGGAAGACGCGATGGAACAATATGACAACCAACAAATTGTACTGTGTCCAACCACATTTAGATCACTGGACAGGAATCTCTCAGGCAAGACGACGAGACCAAGTGGTACTCGATCGAGTCCGACTTGGACATTCTCATCTTACTCACGCTTTTCTACTGAGAGGTGAAGAGCCTCCATTGTGTCATACCTGCAACTGTCAATTGTCCATTAGTCACATTCTGGTTGATTATCCGTTTTTTTACAGAGAAAGAAATTTGTGCCTGGCTTTTAAGCCTCTTGAGAGCATATTTACGAAGTTAGTTCTCAGCGTCTACTTAGGTACCTGAAGGACAAATTGGTGTATGTAATAAAATTTAACTGTGATAATCCTACACATGGATCTTTTAAACTACTGTACATACTCTTCACTTTTAACCAAACCTTTTACGCACAATTATGTTTTTACTACTCAGAGAGATAAAGGAGTCACCGTTGCTACTAGTATAATGCATTAATTGTCTTAGACTAGTATAATGCATTAATTGTCTTAGAACATCATGGGCACAGCATGGCCGTTACCGTGTTGACGTGCCGTAAAACAAACTCACTCACTCACTTTTCTAGCACAATTGTTATGTTTTTTCTACTCAAAGAGATAAGGAATCACCATTGCTCCTAGTATAATGCATTAACTGTCTTAGGACATCATGGGCACAACATAGCCGTTACTGTGCTGACGTGCCGTAAAACAAACTCACTCACTCGCCGTTGCTACTAGTATAATGCATTAATTGTCTTATAACATTATGGGCACAGCATAGCCGTTACCGTGCTGACGTGCCGAACTCACTCACTCACTTACTCTCCTTATTAAAAAATTTTAGTCTAAGTTTCTTGGGGAAGATTTATGAGGAAAGGGATTATTTCATAACTTCTTATACTTATTATTATTATTATTATTATTATTATTATTATTATTAGCTAAATATGATATAAAATGCCCTACTTAAAAGGGGTTTTTAAAAAAAGCAAAAAAAAACAGCAACATAGGAGTCCGCTATCTGCAGGTAACTCACCATCAATTTCTCCAAAATCTGTCTCCTTTCTATTTCGCCAGAAAACAAGGCATCTGCTACTACCATTGCTAACCTGGAGGCAGCAATGCCTGTGAATAAGTTTGTTGGACGTGCACAAAACTTCAAAAGTATTGCTCCACATTTTATTGGAATCCAACTTGACTCATTCGCTGGCACTGTGTGTAAAAGATAGAAGTTCCTTACCCTTAGTTCTTCTTTAAAATCTATTTACTATAATTATAAAAAAAAAACCAACTGATTTATTATTTAGGTAAAGATTGAAAATTAAATGAAAGTAACTTATTGTTACGGTGAAAGTTATAGAGCAAGAGAACATTAAGTTATCGCTTGGGTTTAGATCATTAAAATTTGGGAATCAACCCTAAAATGATTATCGGGAAAAAGAAATAAAGATTTGATAATAACAATTAACTTTGTTTCTATAGCACCTACCCCAAACAGAATTAGGCTTAAAGCACTTTATATTATCAAAATTTTTTTGTGAAATTTGTGTTTTCTCCCACCATTTGTTTTCACCAGATGCTGAAAGACTTTGTCGCACTGTACAACTACTCATCGATTCATGCCATCCCGGTACTGATCAACCTGGCAAGTCAGAGCATGCTCAACTCCTCCGGCATCTTCAAGACCTTGAAGTCAACCAGTCTGCCCTGGCCAGATCTGAAAAAAAAAATCAAAGTCGATGGCAGAAGCTTTATGTCATGCATGGCCCTGAGCTTTGCGTTCATGCTCATGTTGGCAGAATTTGCCGTGGCGATTGTACAAGACAGAGAGGTGACATCTGAGTAAACGGATACCTGAACTAGAAGCTAGAGAGGGTTGCCATTCAACTGTGAAAGAATTTTTTTTTATTAAAACCCACCCCTCACAATACCAGACAAAATAAAATAAAGTGTTGAAAAGTAAAACTTACCCTGTGCCTCAAACTGATTATCAGTTAATCACCATGGACTAAAAAGATGATAACAATTTAAAAATACCAAGTTTTATAAACATAAGACATTTGAAAGAGATGTTATAGAAATTCTGTTTTAACTTAATGACTTTGATTTGAAAATCAAGAATCAATGGTAGAAAACTTGAGATGCATTTACTGTTGGCTGAAAGTTGATTCCTAATTAAAAATATAATTCTTTCTACCTCTCAGTGGAAATTGCGTGGCCAGCTGCGTATTTCTGGAGTGACCTTCAATTTGTACTGGGGAACTATTTACCTGAGGGATATCATTGTGTACCTTATTCCTTGCACAGTTGTCCTTATTGCTCTGTTTGCTATGGATGTAAGTAAAACTGTAAGGCACCTGGAACTTTTTGATTTTCCTTTGCGGAGAAATTATATCATTTAGATTTGCAGAAAATGGTCTCTGATAACTTAGGTTTTGAAATCAGATGAGACCAATTTTAGACAAACATGACATTTTTTCTCTCTATCACCTTGATTCAATTATATTTAATCAGACATAGACCGACTGCATCCTGTATGCATAAATGGCAACTCAGTGACTCAACTATGTGTACTCAATATAATAGAAACAGACTCTAACGAATATTACGGGAGGATATGATACAGTTCAGTCTGTTGATAACAGCATAATGTCATTCCTTGACATACAGGACGTGGTAGATTAAGCCAAAAAATTCTACGGCTACTCATCATTGGTGAAACTAATAAATTTCTTGTGACATTTTCATAATTGAAGATCAAGGGCCTGAACTCAGAAGGTGCAGTCTTGTCAATCATCCTGATGTTCATCACCAACATCCCGTTCAACATCCTGATGATGATGATATTTTCATTCTTGTTTGATAAGGGAGAAACAGCCATGAGTTACCTTCCTTCTATCCTTCAACTGGTGAGACAGTCTGAATATTTTTATGTTGAAAGAAAAGTCTTAATAGCAATGTGTTCTTTGTGAGAGAAAGAGATTTTTACTTTTATTTGTCTGTGGGTTAATTATCTTTGATCTAATAAACTAACCTCATACCTACCCTCGGATCAAATGAACCTAAAGTTAAGCAAGTTTATAATTTAATTACAAAGTTACATACTACACACTAAATGTTATCACTGATGATCTGCTGGCTGATTGCATGATAACAATGACACTTCTCCCACAAACCATGATAGACATGATTGTAGTGTAGTGTAGGTCTTTAGTAAAGAATTTGATCGGGAATTCAAAACAATAAGCAGCAAGTCGAGGAGGAGAGGGGGGAAGAGAAGGGTGGCAGCAGACAGTGCGATATCGATTATGGTAGAGAATCAAAGAGATCAAGCCTGAAATTTAAACTGTGTGTGTGGGTGGGAAAGAAAATGTAAAGGAAAATTGTTGGTAGAGGTGTAGGGCAGTGTGATTCACTCAACACCTTCTTAGTACAGAGGGAGATAAATTTGTTCAATATGCTATGTTGGCAGCACCGAGCCATGCATGGCTTCAAGGAATCTTCAAGGAATCTTGCATCCAACTATTGAAAATAAATGAGCTAGTTTGTTGATTCTTAGGTTTACTGTAGTCGAGCAGCTAGAAAAGTAGAAATGGTCTATGGTACAGTAGAAACCTCAATGTTTGCATTGTTTGAAAATGAATCATAACTTTGAGTTAAGAAGATTAGAATTACAGAAGGAGACATACGCAAATCACAAAAGTGTTAAAAACATACAGATACATGCTTACCCTTGCATTTGAGTTCTGGTTGTTATCTTTCTATTGCAACCTTCTCCCTTCCCAATTTCTTCTTAAAGCATGTCTTGGGAAGCAATAAGCATTGAATACTGCTGGACAGTATATTTGTAAGGCCTAATAATGGTGCCATCTTCACATTTAGAGAATCAAACCAGAAAGACTTCAAGTTATGAGGCTGATTTTAACAGAGCCAAAGAGAAAAAAAATTAGCCTATCCTTTTGCAAAATGTTGGTTTATGAGAGATTTGAATTATCAGACTTTGTTTTTTTTTTAATGGTTTCCACTGTGTGTGAAGAACAATTTCAATAAGGGTTTTTATGGCAGTAATAATTTATTATAGATTATTTCAATCACTTGCCAGAGATAGCACCTGTTGTTAATTTTTTGCTTTATCATAAGATTTAACATTATCATATATAACTTTGAGCCTCACACAAAGATTTAATTTTACTTCCTCAGAGCGGCATGATTCCCTACCTTGTAGTATCTATGGGGGATATGATAAGCCAAAGTGAATGGGCTATTGTGATGCATTATGTCTTTTGTGCAGCTCTTCCACCGTACCTCATTTTTGGAGGCTTTTACTTTATTTCAAGGGTGAGATTTCATTTTTTTATGATCTACAAAATATGGTTCTCTTACTAAGTAACCTCTCCTATATATGGCTATTTTCCGCCTGAGAAAGCGACTTATTCCCCTCAACTATTATCTAAAAAGACTCAATCCCAAAAACACACCACTGAGTTCACTCTGTGATGAAAATTTGGAAACTGCAGAGCACACACTGTTCCAATGACCCAGTCTTAACCAATTCGGACACCAGTTTCTTCCTTTGAGACTTGACCTCCATAAAACTTTATATTCAACCTCAACGTAGCTACAAAGAACTGCTTTATTTTTCATGGCCTAGGCAAAAAAGATGAAGCTCGAAGGCCTCTGGCAACAACGTTGTGAATTACTTGATTTCTTGCCAGATGTTGTAAAAAGTATTCAAACTGTTGATCGTATTAAGTGTAAACAGATCCTGAAATTCACACATTTTTTTGTCTGAATACAACAGGTACAATGTACGGCGCTGTTAATAATTATTTTGTGTGTGTGTGTGTGTGTGTGTGTAAAATAGGCTTTTGATGTTTCTCTTCATGAATTAAAGCCATCTTAAAGAAAATTGAAATATTTTATCCTTGATGACCACTATCATTAAAAAAAAAATATATCATATTTTTTCATAACTAAGAATGACATTGCCAAAAGATGGTTGTATTTTATTTTATAGCAAAGAGGGTATAGCTGAAAAGGTATATACATTCTTTCAATTTGTTTCTTACATTACTGGACTTTTTCAAACAGCCTCTTATACTTTTTTCTTTTTCTTAGGTTTTCGGGTTTTTCTATCACTAATCTTCTAATATTTGAAGTGGTCTATTCCACACTTTACCTGATTCACATTCGGACAAATTCTGAGCCAATACCACACAAAAAATAATTAAAAAGGATGCCATTTTTCCAATACTAGTAATGAGGCGTTTAATGCTCTATTCTTTTAGTAATCCTTCTGGAAATACCGAATTTCTAAGGGCGATTGCGTACCTAAGTCCACAGTTCTTTCCTGGTTTCTCACATCTTGTCAGATGTGACTTGAGTGTGGTATTAAATTGACCCCTTCATTTCTTTAACAGACACCACTCTGTGTAGATACTCTATTTCTCATCATAACAACCAAGACAATCCATACATGAAATGATCTACTAGTCTTTGCATGAAGTAAGGTGGAGAATTGTCATGGCTGTTGTTTTTAAAATGGTCCCTAAATTTTTTCAATGTATTGTCTATATTATCTATTGGCTGTTACTACTCTTTCTAATGTTAACACAATCTACCTTACACATATTTTTAAATTAAGTTTTTTTCCCACAGGTATACCTAAACTCCCTTTCAGAAGGACGAGAGCCCACCATAAGTGACTACCTTGATACAGATAGCCACATTCTTATCACCATTTTGGCGGTATGCACTGCGCGTTAAAATTCTTCTCACTGTTTTTTGTTTAGCTCTTTGTCAGTGACATAACTTTCATAATTAAATTTGTGAAATAATTTGTTACAATTGAAGGTAGGTTAAATTGAATCAGACTTTTTTTTTTCCAAATCAGTTAATATAAGTTATAGTTGACGAAAAACTGCACTTAAAAAAAAACTGAATTTAATTGTGTGGGATATTTCTTATGAAGTTTACCTGAAGCAGCGCAGAATGATTGGTTTGAAGCTCTCAAAAATGTTCAATAGTAATGGCCAAATATGCTTCACATTAAGCCATGATCGTATGTTAAAAGCATGTTGGTTTTTTTCAAGCTGAAAAAACTTTTGATTGTGTTTCATATACATTTATTTATTCATTGGCAATGTGCAAACCAACTCACAGTTTTGGAGCCAAGTCAATTTCACAAATGAATGACCCAATTTTCGTTGTATTAATTATATAAATGTAAGTGAGGACAAATAAAACTGTTCCATATATAATATTTACCATAAATTTAACACAATTAAAAAAATCTATGAAAAGCATTATGATCAAAAACTTTAAATGTCAATTCCTGCTTTCCAGCCACTAGTCCACTTTCTATGGATGTACTGGTTGCTCAGAGTGCTTGACATTCGTGCCACAGGAGGCAATCCAGAGGACGCTTTTCTTTGCCTGGAGACCAGCTTTGATCAAGGCCACACTATCAACACAGATGTAATCATAGGGGAAGATGAAGATGTTGCTGCTGAGAGGCTTCGTGTGGAAAAATTAACTTCCAAGGACACTCTGGTATGTTAATGTTTTAACCCTCTTCATTCATTTAAGCATTTTTATATTTTTCTCTGAGAGAAGTGGAAAAAAAAGCTTACCTAAAGTTAAGACCTATGTTTCTCGCTTCTATGACTTTTTGTATCACCTCCAAATTTTACTGAAAAGCAGGAAATGTAAACAAAATGCAATCTGGACATTTCCCTGTAGCTTAATGCCAGAAACAGACCTGCTTACTTGCACCGATTTTCGTCGTCAATCCCAATTTCCCGATTCCACAGAAATATACCGATTTTTCAAACTGTAAAGATATTCAGCAGTGCGAGCGCCGATTTTCTTTTTCTAAATATCTGCCCCTGTTCGCGCTCATCAAGAGACCCAAGATTAGTCCGTTTCCGCCACGGCAGAGAGCTCATGACTAGCACCTATTACATTTCAGCCGAGGTCTGTCTTGACGTCGTATTTTGTCATAGGCCTAGGGTCATGCGCTCTTTATCGAAGACTATTCTCTTAGATCTTAGTCTCTGAGATGATCGAAAGTGTACTAACACCTCCCAAGCTGTCAACCTGTACGCGTTGCTATTTTCGTTAAAAATTTCCAAATACGTGGATACGTTTTAAAAAAAAATTGAAAAATACAATCGTCGGGGCAACACAGCTGTTTTTTCCGCAATAAAGGTCCATGTATTTGAGGTACAGATACGATTTTCCTCTCAATCACGCGACTGGAACTAGAGATTAATAAAGAAAGTTTCCAGTGCTTTGTGCGTGGGCGAAATAAAATTTATGAAGGCTTCATTTACTTTATCGATAGGTTATATTTTTTTCTACACCTTTCATAACAGTGCTATCGAGATTGGGTTAGTCAACAACTTAATTGATACTGATCAGTCCCAATTCGTTGTTTTCTCTTGTGTTCATTCGTACGAATCATATCAATCTCTCTATCTCGACTATCATTAGTATCAGTTCCAGTCAATCACGCTGGCAGTCATTTCCAACCAAATAATGATTCTGATATCTCTTACCATGAGCTCAATATGCGTTTACAAATAGGCCTAAATAACGTAGATCTAATGTGCCATTAATACCATATTAACATTCAGCCCTCGACCTTCGTCCTTATTTACAACTCCTTCCCGTACACGAAGCTCCTGCGAGAGAAACAAAAATCCTTTATTTGTCCAATTAATACAGATCTTTCAATCTCCCATCCAGTCTTCTGGGCTTGGCGTTATTTCGAATTAATCATTCTGATTGTTCATAAAGTTTATCAGCCTATTTTTTTAAAATTATCTAACTTGATGTGGTTTTTGGTGTATAAGGTTTAACAACCCTTTGCGAAACATGCGTCTGTGTACATTTGCAACCCCAAAAAAATAACGTAGATCTATTTCAAACAAGCATCCTGATCTTGATATAGAACCATGGTCCTACTAAGGCAATTTATCATTGAGGAACTAGCCTATACTGAATCCGAATGAACTGCAAATTTGAGATGGGACTCTGGATATAAACTAGCCTAGATAGAATCTCGATTTATATTTTACCAGTGCACCAATGTGCTCTATTTAGATAATGGGTCACATGGAAGATCCTATACGGCGACGGGTTTACAAAGCGTGATTGCCTAGACTTGGCCGATTACATTATACACAAATTTTGCTCTACATACTATTAATTATCGAGTTTCTTTTCAAAGAAATGACAAAAGCTCTCAGACTTTCCTTCTCACTTTTGAACCCCTGTCTCGGTCTCCTTTTCTCTTTCTCTCACTTGATCTCCTCTCTATCTCTTTCTCTCTCTCTCCCCCCACTCTCTCACTCTCTCTGTCTCTTCCTCTCTCGTTTGGTTTTCTTTCTTCTTCTTATTCCCCCCTTCTGTCTGCATGTTTCTCTCGATCTGTTTGTCTGTGTCTGTCTCTCTCCCTGTGCTGAAGCGGGGAAAGGCACTGTTTTGCAGTGTTGTGGGACACTGCATCGCAGTGCTAAAAAAGACTTCTCAGCCTGTCTGTCCAGACGCGTAGAAACCGCTAAGGCAGGTTGTCCCTGATGGGCTGCCTCTCGTCCAGCCCATGGGGGACATCGCTTTCTCTCAACCTTGCTTTGTCTTCTATCATGGCCCCTTTTGTGCGCTATCGTTCCTTCTTTTTTTCCCCCTTACTATCTCCCTACTTCTTTTCCCACCGAACAGTCCCTCGGTGAAGCAAAATATTGAGGACCCTGTCCCAAATAGGGCACCTTGTTTGTCGTGAGGTACGACCTGTATGAGAGGAGAGGGGAAACCTGAGGGTTGAGGCGGCACACTTGTCGCCAACACGCCCTTTCGGTCCCACTACTTCTCTGGAGACGGGAGGGTGACACGGCCCATGTCACTCAACCGGCTTGTCCTACTGGGCGAGGGTCAATTCTGGAAAGGCCTGGCAAACCTTTCTGGGAGTATGCCCTGGCACTGCGCTGTCCAAGCGGCGCAATGCTAGTGTCCCCTTGTTGGGCTCCTTGATTGGTGGGACGCCCCAGAGCTGAATCAAAATCCATACTTAATGGAAAACCAACCTCCCCCCAAAAGACACACTAGTACGATCAAGGCAAACAGCAAATGGAAGGCGGAGGACCTCCCATCTCTTATAGGAGCCTCCCTCTTTGAGAGCTGGACACCTTTCAAGAAGTTTGAGGTGATCAGCTCAATCGATAAGAGAAAAAAGGTGGCTGAAAAGTCACCTTTTCAAATCCACAGAAAGCTCTGTAGAGTGGTGAAGCTACCCTCCGCCTTCCACCTGTGGCGGAAAAACCTATTCCCTCTCCACCTCTCCCCTCCCCAAAACCTCCCCAACCCTGTCGTCCTCCACCCAACCCCCAAAAGAAGGAAAATCTCCCCTTGACACCCGAAACCCAGCCGGTTTCGAGCGTCAAGGAGAACTAAAAAAATTCTGTGCGAGGCCTGGCGGACACGCCTAAAGGCGGTCTGCCAGACCCGAAAAATAAATCAAGTAATGTCGAGTCTGATGCAGTGGAACATTAGAGGATTAACGTCAAACTACGAAGAACTTAAGTTACTGCGGCTGTGGCTCTACAAGAGTGCAAACTGGCAGGGGGACAAACTAGCCCCCCCAGGTTATACCTTGCTGCTGCAGGGAGAAAGTGATATGGAGGGAAAAGCTGCCCTCCTTATCAACAACAAATTTAAATATACACAGCTGTGTTTGTCCACCGGTCTGCACGCCGTAGAAGCCACAGTCAGCCTGACCAAAACTATTACTATCGTTTCCATTTATTTACCACCAGTGCCATGCACTATTTCCAAAGTGAGTCTACAAAAATTAATTGACCAATTACCCAGGCCCTTTATTAGGACATATCCTGAGAAGAGATGCACCAATACCAGCTAATGCATCAACGTCATACTACTTTTCCATGACACAAAAGAGAGGAAGGGGCAGACCAACAACAACGCTCCCAATAACCTTAAACAATGACCTTAAGAAGTTACAAGACAAGAGTTTAAAACTCACAACAGCAACAGATCATAGAAAAAATATTCACTAAAGCAGAACATAGACAACGATGGAAAACTTTTACCGCAGAATTAATGAAAACAGCCGAAGCTGCGAGATCTGTTGACCACGCTGGCGAAAGGCTCTAAGTCAAGTAAGTCAAAAGGAAACAAATGTGTTTTGAACTTCATGGGGCATGAGATCAGCTGGGATATTGTCAGTATAATGAATGAACTCCTTGTGAACCTTGGACTTTTGCGATGTTAAACTAGTGAAAAGCTTTGCCCTCTTAGGGTGGCACATCGGACAACTATTTTTTGGTGAAAATATTGATTTTTGATCATCCTTCTTCATCATCCACCTCCTGAAAAACAAATAGGATGATTTTGGAAACAGAGTAAATTTTGTTCGTTTTTGGATACCTTCATTATACTCTTACCCAAGTCTGGAAAGCGAGCACAAGACCGGACTGGGTTACAGCATACAAGGCCAACTCTTTCAATTTTTACAAGCCAACATAATACACTAACACTCATGCATAGGGTACCATGCATGCTAAATTTGACCTAGTCAGGTCAGCTGGTAGTAACATTTAGTAAACATCTGTGGCTTTGATTAGCTCCTGTCATCACATATGTGACCTTTTACCTTTCCCTTGCCGATATCAAGGTGCTGATTTTCTAATTCGTTTTGTGCAAGTCGATCATTCAAATAATCACTATGTTTGAGCTGGGCTGTACGCAATATGATCTGTGTGTCGATCTGTCTCTGTCTGAGTGTCTGTATGTTCGTCTGTCTGTCCGTCTTTCTCCCTCTTTCTCTCTTTCTGTCTCTCTCTGTCACTCTGTCACTGTCACTCTCTCATCATCTTACTTTTCACTTTCAGGCCCTCTTTCTCTTCTTCCGTCTTTCTTTCTTTCTGTCTCTCTCTCTTTCACTCTCCTCATCTTCGTCTTCACTTTCAGGCCCTCTTTCTTTCTATTTCTCCTTCCCACTCTACTTCCCTCTCTAACTCTCTCTCTCTCTCTCTCTCTCTCTCTCTCTCTCTCTCTCTCTCTCTCTTTTTTTTTCTCTCTCTCTCTCATCCCCTCTGTTTTACAATTTACTTCCTCCTTCTCACTATCCCCCCCTCCTCTTTCCTATCTTTCTCCCTCTTCCTCCACCCTTCCCCTACCTCCTTCCATCCCTCTTCCCTAGCTGTTGCGTTCCCTGCTGGTTGGGTCGGTGTCAGTATAATGTGACCGGCTGAGACAGGAGTCATGGTATCCCCGCCCTGTCTCGTGTGTGGAAGCACATAAAATTGCCAGACGTCCGTCTTGGGGCCTGTCCACAATATAGCCTATAGGGGACAAGAGAAGGAGGGGGAGGAAGGCAGAGCGAGGTAGGCAAAAAAAGAATAAGGGAGGTAGTGGAGAAATAGAAAAGGGACAGTGAGAAAAAAAACATGACTAAGATTGACAGAAGGACAGAGGGAGGGAGGGAGGGAGGGAAAAGGAGGGTGTAAGAATTTGAGGGGAGCAAGAGCAGGGAGTGAGAGCCGGAGGGGGAGAGGAGTTAGTGACAGAGTGATGAAATACGGGTGGAGAGAGGGAAAAGGGGGGGGGGGTTGTTGCTGTTGTTGTTGGGTTGGTTTAACGTCCAACACAGCACTATATAGGCTATATTGTGGACAGGCCCCATCCTTACTATCCCTCTCTCATGTTACAATACAAAATAATTAATTACACTTTATTGCATGTATCGACTGCAGCATACAATAAATTACGCAGTAGTAGGGGCTGATAAGGAGCCATAGATGCTTACGTACTAAAGAGCACCATTGCTAGCAAAGAGGAGAAAAAAATGGAGAGTAATGCGAGCTGAGGCTATGGAGAAAGTCAGAAAGCAGAGAAAAACAGAAGGAAGGGTATGTGCTTAAACGAAGTCCGACCACTTTTATGTTCCCAAAAACTTCAAACGCGTTTTTTTGTTGTTGTGAAAACCGACTTGTACAAAATTTGGCATGTTTGACCCTTGTCATAATTATCATTTATCAAGGCATGTATGTATCAAATTTCAGATATTCTTGAAACTTGAAAATTTGAGATTTTTTATATTGATAAGAGCAAGAAATTTGAGAATACAGTCAGCACCAGTTTGAAAAATTAATGAAAAATCCATTTTTCAAATAACATAAAAATCCGTGTGTTTGTCAAGTTTTCTTCAAATCAAAATGTTTTTATAGGACTTAATAGATTTTGAACGCGTGTGCATCTTATGGCATACATTTCCAAGATAACGGCGTCACTATGACAACAATGATCCAAACATTTCTTTTTAATGTTTTTTTTCCCTCTAATTCGCATATGATATAAAAAATTGTCTAGCTCAGCATTTGTGAAAAATGACTCGGGTGTCGCTTCCCCCTCTTAAACCAAACATTACTTCTAACCTTCTCACATCAATCACATGACTTAAGGCCTATTCCTTGTGCGTGCACTATTTCGGGGTATTTTCAAAAATGTATAAAAGGTAAAAGATTTGATTTTTTTTTAAATTTCAAAATGGAAGGTGTGCAGAGGGCTAGCAAAAAAAAAAAAGAGCACATTAATGCTTACAACATGTTTGCGGATTGATGGGGAAAAGTGCAATTCAGTAAAGACCTGTCTTCAAATGCATCCTGTATACATGATATGATTGATCGAATGTAAGAAAATTTAATCATATTAATGCCCTCAGTATAGTTTCAAAGCACAGCAGTTCTAAACCTAAATTTTTAGATTGAAGCTGACAAAAAATTAATTTATATGTTAATATTTTTCTTGGGCAAGAATTTCTAGAGTTATCACTGGTTCACTCAGCAGTATCTCAGATTCTGGGACGTTTTTGAAAATAATAAAATTGATTAATCTACATGTATCATTTTGCTTGTATTTCAGATTGGTTTGCAAAAGAATTCAGAAACAAAGGTATGTGTTTTAAATTTTGTTCCATTAAGATACCCCACTATAATTAACAACAGGCTATACTCAGACTGTGAGACAAATTTAGTTTTAAGATGAAACTTTGAATTAATATCATGAGAATTGCAGTGAATCAAGTATATTAACAATATTACTGAAATTGGCAACTAAATGCAATTGTTGTACTGATTCTTACATTAAACATTTGACACAATTGAATAAATATGTCTGAGTATACCATTTAATTTGTATTTAGTGTAGAGGCCTTTTCATCTGGGAGTAGCTAAGGCATGCACAATTGATTTAGAAATCGCTTGGCATCGTGAAGAAAGAAAACCACCCTCTTTCTTGGATTCAATAAGTGTAGTTTTAGTACTCTGTGAAAGAAAAAAAGTAACAAAAGTCTTCTCTCCTTAACCTTTTCCCTTGATAAAATCACATGTTTATAAAACTTAGTGAAGCTTTTTTATTATTATAATATATTTTGCTTTTGGCGTGCACAAATTTTTTTGTACCCAGGTTGTGGCATTTACCTACCAGCTTAGAAAAACATTTGTGGATCGTAACAAGGGCAGTGGGCAACCCCAAAAAAAACAAGAGAAAGTTGTCGTGAGAAATCTATCAATCTGTGTTGAACGTGGAGAAGTATTGGGACTGTTGGGACCAAACGGGGCAGGAAAGAGCACAACCATGAACATGATGATAGCAGAGACAGCACCAACTTGTGGCAAGGTGAAAGAGCATAAATAAATTTTGTGCAGAAATGTTTCGTTAAACTCTATGTTGGCTTGTCAGTCCAGCTATTAACGTTGTTAATGTTTTATGTTGCAGATCCTATCTACAACTCCAAATGTTGGCTTGCTACCAGCATTTAATTTATCCAAAACACTGGTGCCAAATTTGGTTAGCTGGTGCAACTACTCTAGTTTTCCATTTGTCCTTCTAATCCTCAAATTAAACTCCACACCCAGTGTGAGTTCTCAATTAAACAGGTTCGATTTGTGCAAATTATTATTTGTGTGTGTATGTGTGTGTGAATGAAAGTGTAGATTGTAAGACAACGCCAGGAATTTTTTTTGTTTTATCAGTGAACTAAGCGAATTCCAACTAAGTCACCTACCATGACAGACTAGTGAGTAGTGTGGCTAGTGGTAAGGCACAACAGGTAAGTATGTAGGAAAGTTAAAATGTTACTTTCGTAAGTTTTGAAGTTTATTGCAGTCAAAATAAAAATACTTAACTGAACGCAAAATAAAAACCTAATACAAAAAAAACTAAAACAAAAACCCAGTCAGTAGCTTTCATTTAGCCGCTGAAAGAAAATTACACAACCATCTTGTGAGACACGCAATCTCATACATATAAACTAAACATTGCATGTGTTTATTGATTCATAATCTACTGTCTCCTACATCAAATCATATCGTATTAACCTTTTTATCCTGATTCTTGATAACTAACATAAACATCACTAATCACTGTTTATATTATTATCATAACTACAAGCCACCCACCTTGAAGCATCTGGACAGGATAAACTCATTTCAGTTTATTATTGAAACATAGATTTCTTCTACTCCGCATTATGTACTCTCTCATAACACAATAATGCGATTGTTGGAAATGTCGAAGTTAAAACAGCAAGTGTACCAATGCAAATCTTCATCTCATTTGAACTTACTCAAATTTCGGAATTGAACAACAACGAAAACACTATCTCAATGCCCATCTAAGGTTATGCTTTACATTTATGCAGACCCTATAAGGTTACATCAATGCACATCGGCTTAGTTTAATCTCATCTCTGTGATTAATATTTAACATGAAACAAGAATACAGAGTTTATACTCACTCCCAGCATCCAAGCTGCTCAAGACGTTCTCTGCATCAAAGGTTCGGGCTCTACAGTGCAAACACTTGACCAGGACTTGCTCTCGACACGCGCAGTTCGGCCTCTCAAAGCCAGATGAGGAGCTCCGAAAACTGCTCTACATTTATAGTACTATCGAACAAAGATTTTCTTGAGATTTCCCGATCACAGATAGGAATCTCGCTGAGTGTCAACCTTAATGAGGGAGGGGATATCAAATTAACTGAAAAGTACCGAATTCACCCCATATCATCGCCACTCAGTGACACAACTGTTCGATAGAAACTTTCCTGCTTACAAAGAGGATCCCGTTAGTAACCACACACGCACTCACCGAACCTTCACTCGTACCATGTTAAACAACGCATGTAGTGTCTAAAGTACGGAAGTCAAACCCTCAAGATCCACCCTTATCAATATCACCCATCGCCACAGATACCGCAGGTGGGTCTACTACGATGTAAACCTATGATCTTAGGAAGTGCAATAACGTTAATCTTATCCACCCGGGAACTCCTAGCTTCTATGATGTGACAGCACCATAGACCAGCTCTATAATTAACTAGCCGTCTCAAACGATCATAGTTACGAGGCGAACAATGTCAGTGCACACCCACAGCCCAAGCCATAGAATGCAGCGTGTACCGGTTCAGCGTTTAGGTAGAAAGCTTCCATTGTTCGACCCGCTAACTCTATCTGATAAAATGCCATCCCCAAAGTCATTCCGACTACTGAGGTGGTGGCGAAATTTACTCCAGTATAATGCATGTTAGCTCCCCTAGCATAGTTGCTGTAAGCTTGACTTGCTAAGTCAAGATAAAAGAACTTACAAGTCTAAAACTAGAGTAAAACTTGTAAGCTTACATCTAAAATAACAACCAACAGGTTTGTGATAAAACAACATAAAAAGAACATGTAAAAACTTGAGTTTTTAATGATTTTATGCATTTAAGGTGTGAATGGTTTAATAACACATATCTTTTTATATTTGTATTTAGTGTGAAAACAGGAAAGACTTTGTGAAGGTGTCCAACCTTCTCCGAAGAGAAGGTTTCCTCTAAGAGCAGGAGCATATGAGTAGTGAGAAGCCATATGCAAGTACTTACACCTAAATGGCCATAGAAGAGGTGGCAACAAATCTCGTCCGCGGCGATAACTTCCCCCTGATAGGAGTGGCTATGTTGCGCTTCACTACCACCTGCTTTCCCTTTTTAGGAGTTGATCTTGTTTCTCTTTATCAGAAACAGACATGTTTGTACTAGTCAAACTTAGAGATTTCTGTTTAATGATCCTCGCTAAAACTTAAAGTAAATAATATGCAAAGAAATGTAAGGACAAAGCTGACGATGTCCCTTTTCCCAAGTTTTTGAAAAACAAATTGAAAAAGCATTAAATTGTAAAGAAATTCACAAAATTAATGTAGCAATTATGTACAGTATTACCAAGTGGGTTTTATTTACGCGTGACACAGTAAAAGACTGCTAAGGACAGGCTCTTTCTCTTTATCTCGCTATGTCTTCTGTCCCGCTCTCTTTCATGCGCCTATCATCTATCTTTTGCTTCTTATCCCCCATCCCCTCTACTTCTTACCCGACTATTGGACACCTTGTTTGCCGTGAGGTGCGTCCCGTAAGGGTGGAAGTTGGATCCTGGTGATTGAGGTGAACCAGCCTGCGGGCTGTCATTCACCAACACATCTCTTTGGCCCACTCCTTCCTCGAGACGGGTGGGCGGAGTGGCCCACACCGCTCAATCGGCTGGTCAGTTTTGGCTAGGGTCAATCCTAGCACTTTCTCTTTCTTTCTATGCTGGGAGTACAACTCCGAGGTAGCCCTGCTACGATTAGCGCTAATTTCTGTGCAGTTTCCCCTTGTTGGGCTTGGTGGATGGTGGGGCGCCCCGGAGCAGAACCTCTTATTCCTTCTTCATGGAATCTCTACTTACAATTGAAACCTTCCCAACTCCCAAGTTTTCGAAGAAGCCTTGTCCGGAAGGTGTGCCATCCGGACCAAGGAAGAGAAAAGCAGTGGATGTCCCAACCCTTTTGGGCTCCACTGCCAAGCAAAGCTGGTCGCCTTTTCAGGTGATCAGCGACGTAGAGAAAAAGGGAATTGTGGGTGAACCCAAGAGCGTCACGAAGCTCCGTTCAGGTGAGCTCTTGGTGGAGTGCTGTAGTGAGGCACAAGTCAAACGTCTCGGCAAGATCGACACCTTTGTTAATATTCATGTCACTGTGAAGGCTCATCGCAGCCTAAACAGCTCCAGGGGTGTTGTAAGATCTCGAGATCTTGAAACGACGAGCGAGGAGGAGATGGTGGAGGAACTCGATGAAGTCACCCACGGCCGACGCATTTTCGTGTGGAAGGGGGATGACAAAGTCAGGACCAATACCTTCGTCCTAACCTTCGACTCGACGTCGCCACCAACATCGCTGAAAGTGGGGTACTTAACTCTCAAAGTTACCCCCTATATTCCGAGACCAATGCGTTGTTTCAAATGCCATTATTTTGGCCATAGCCAAACGACTTGTAGGTGCACAACAGTGTGTTAAGGGATGGCACGCTGGGAAAGACTGTAAAGCCGATCCCAGATGTCTGAACTGCCATGGCCAACATGCGGCAGATTCAAAAGAATGACCCAAGTGGAAAGAGTAAGAGGCTATTCAGCGATACAAAGCCCAGCATGGTGGTACCTTTGCACAGGCCATTGTCGTAGAACTCAACCCAAATATTAAGCGTCGAACCTACGCCAAGGCCACCAGTGTTGGGACAAAGATCGCTCAAACAGCGCCTCCGAAGGGCAGCGAGAGGGTTAACTCCACTGTCAAAGCCATGGAGCAAAATCCCACAAGACAGATTCTCCGGTTAAAAAGGCAGCAGAATCTAAAATGAAGGTCAAGCCTAGGGCATCACCTGCTCCGCAGCGAGCCCCTTTGGCAACATCTAATCGGTTCACGGCGTTGACCGACAATGAAGGAATGGAGGTGGTAGATGTTCCACCCATCTCCCCCTCCTCAAAGGCGGCTCCCAGTCAGAGGAGCCTTCCCCCATCCCCATCCCCTTCCTCCTCTCTCGCCACCATCTTTGGTGACATTCTCCCCGACTCCCCGATCAAACCCCCCCTCCCCCCTTCCAATCCCCCCTCCCCAAAACCTAAAAAGGCACCCGCCCCTTACCCCTTCACTCCAGAGGTCACTGTGGAGCGAAGGGGTACGGGCAGTGGAACATTAGAGGATTAAAGTCAAACTACGAAGAACTTAAGTTACTGCTGAGCCAATCTAGCCCTGCGGCTGTGGCTCTACAAGAGTGCAAACTGGCAGGGGGACAAACCAGCCCCCCAGGTTATACCTTGCTGCTGCAGGGGGAAAGTGATATGGAGGGAAAAGCTGCCCTCCTTATCAACAACAAATTTAAATATACACAGCTGTGTTTGTCCAACGGTCTGCACTCCGTAGCAGCCACAGTCAGCCTGACCAAAACTATTACTATCGTTTCCATTTATTTACCACCAGTGCCATGCACTATTTCCAAAGTGAGTCTACAAAAATTAATTGACCAATTACCCAGGCCCTTTATTCATTTAGAGCCCAGCTATCGGTTATAAAATTATATATTCTAACGGGGCTTCAGACGTTCAGCAGCTCCTTCTGGAAATCGACTTAGACACTAACTCTTTTCAAGAAGACAAATTTGGGGAAATCCCTCCCTGGACGGTGAAAAGACCAAAAAGCCTTCTTGACCTGGCAGCTCTCGATAAGGACAAAACCCCTCCAGAGGTATATAGAGAAAAGTTTGAAAAAATCTTAGAAAATCATTCTGATCACTATCTACTTTTCACTGACGGGTCTAAAGATGAGGCCTGCGTCGGAGCTGCCTGCCACTCATCCTCAGCAGATAAATGCTGCAGGGTAAATGCGAATGCGTCCATATTTACTGCGGAGGCAGTGGTCCTGTGCATGGCACTCGACACTGTCTCTACCTTAAGAAAAGACAAATTTTTAATCCTCTTTGATTCGCTTTCTTTGGTGAAAGCGGTGGGGGAGGCAAATCCTAGTAATCCCAGAATTCTCAAAGTGCTAGAGCGTACTCACGAAATTCAGACGGGTGGTAAGAGAATTGCTCTCTGCTGGGTTCCCAGCCACGTCGGTATAGAAGGTAATGAAATGGCTGACGAACTCGCCAAAATTGGGCTTGAACTTGAACCTACTCAGTTGCAAATACCAGCATCTGATGTTAAGCCATTATACACACGTTTATAAAAGAAAACTGAAGGCGCGATGGAACCATATGACAACCAACAAATTGCACTGTGTCCAACCACATTTAGGTCACTGACCAGGAATCTCTCAGGCAAGACGACGAGACCAAGTGGTACTCGATCGAGTCCGACTTGGACATTCTCATCTTACTCACGCTTTTCTACTGAAGGTGAAGAGCCTCCACTGTGTCATACCTGCAACTGTCAATTGTCCATTAGTCACATTCTGGTTGATTGTCCGGTTTTTTACCGGGAAAGAAATTTGTACCTGGCTTCCAAGCCTCTAGAGAGCATATTTACTTATGTTAGTCCTCAGCGCCTACTTAGGTACCTGAAGGACATTGGTGTATATAATAAAATTTAACTGTGATAATCCTACACATGGATCTTTTAAACTACTGTATATACCCTTCACTTTTAGCCAAACCTTTTACGCACATTTTTTATGATTTTACTACTCAAAGAGATAAGGAAACACTGTTGCTACTAGTATAATGCATTAACTGTCTTCGGACATCATGGGCACAACATAGCCGTTATCGTGCTGACGTGCCGTAAAACAAACGAACTCAATAAGAAAAGACAAATTTTTAATCCTCTTTGATTCGCTTTCTTTGGTGAAAGCGGTGGGGGAGGCAAATCCTAGTAATCCCAGAATTCTCAAAGTGCTAGAGCGTACTCACGAAATTCAGACGGGTGGTAAGAGAATTGCTCTCTGCTGGGTTCCCAGCCACGTCGGTATAGAAGGTAATGAAATGGCTGACGAACTCGCCAAAATTGGGCTTGAACTTGAACCTACTCAGTTGCAAATACCAGCATCTGATGTTAAGCCCATTATACACACGTTTATAAAAGAAAACTGGAAGGCGCGATGGAACAATATGACAACCAACAAATTGCACTGTGTCCAACCACATTTAGGTCACTGGCCAGGAATCTCTCAGGCAAGACGACGAGACCAAGTGGTACCATTAGTGGTACTCGATCGAGTCCGACTTGGACATTCTCATCTTACTCACGCTTTTCTACTGAGAGGTGAAGAGCCTCCACTGTGTCATACCTGCAACTGTCAATTGTCCATTAGTCACATTCTGGCTGATTGTCTGGCTTTTTACCGGGAAAGAAATTTGTACCTGGCTTCCAATCCTCTAGAGAGCATATTTACGTATGTTAGTCCTCGGCGACTACTTAGGTACCTGAAGGACATTGATGTATATAATAAAATTTAACTGTGATAATCCTACACATGGATCTTTTAAACTACTGTACATACCCTTCACTTTTAGCCAAACCTTTTACGCACATTTTTTATGATTGTACTACTCAAAGAGATAAGGAAACACTGTTGCTACAAGTATAATGCATAACCTGTCTTCGGACATCATGGGCACAACATAGCCGTTATCGTGCTGACGTGCCGTAAAACAAACGAACTCAGTATTTAGGTACCTGAAGGACATTGGTGTATATAATAAAATTTAACTGTGATAATCCTACACATGGATCTTTTAAACTACTGTACATACCCTTCACTTTTAACCAAACCTTTTACGCACAATTTTTATGCTTTTACTACTCAAAGAGATAAGGAAAAACCGTTGCTACTAGTATAATGCATTAACTGTCTTAGGACATCATGGGCACAACATAGCCGTTACCGTGCTGATGTGCCATAAAACAAACTCGCTCACTCACTCACTCACTCACTCATCTTTTATGTCGTATCAAAGTTGGTGGTTTAAAAAGTCTTAGAATTATTGTTAAAACTTTTTGTTGATATTGATCATTTTGATAACGAATATGGACATCTACATTTTGGATCACTTTCGTACATTTACGATATTTTCGGAATACCCGATTTGTAGTATTTTCGGTTAAATTGCAGATATAAGAAATACCTTCAAACAAACCTATATGTCGTTCCGAAATGACACATCTTGTGAAGGTGAATCTAGATCTAGAGAAGATCTAGACTGTAGCTTTATATTATACATCTAGTTTATATCTGATGACATAGATCTAGATCTTATTATGTGACATCAATCGGGAACTAGATAGTTGACAGTGAGGGATGAACTACCTCAAGTGGAAGAGCGTCTGATTCTCATTAGGTGCCTACTTTGAGACTGACGACTGGGCAAATTAAATCTCGGATTTGTTCCCTACTGCTTGGTTCAGTCAATGACAAAGGTGTTAGCTCCAATTGCTTTGGGCTAGAAAGCTAAAATTCTTTAGTCAGTCGTCTTGAAAATATTATTTAGCTCAGGCAAAGCCTGGATATTGCTCGCTTGGTGTTTCTGACACCTGAGCGGAAAATCAACAAAAAAACAAAATAACTAACAAAAACTCATTTTTTAAATAACACTATTACTTGGTGCAGTTTTAAAAGTTATGGTTAACCTTGTGTTTAAGTCAAGATGGATAGCGTGGCCATCGATTAGGTTTGCAGTGGCTAATTACACTAAAATCTGTATTTGATTTGCCAAAAGTTGACAACTATGCTCTCAACAGAACCTAGTAGATGTTAAACACTGTAGAGAAGTGCAACCAAGTGGGCCATGTTTGAAATATTGATCCCACAATATTAACCTCCATTTCTCCCTGCAGTATTTAGTCTTGGGGCCTGTCCACAATTATAGCCTATATAGTTTTGACGTTGGACGTTAAGCAATCTCTCAGGGGAGCCTAGTAGACTTAACGCTGTAGAGAAATGCCGTAAGTGAGTTATGTTTGAAATAGTTATCCCGCACCAGTAACTCTCTTTCTCCCTGCAGTATTTAGTCTTGGAGCCTGTCCACGATTATAGCCTATATAGTTCGACGTTGGACGTTAAGCAATGAACTCAACTCAACCACTCTAGTAGACGTTAAACCCTATAGAGAAGTACAGCCAAGCGGGCTTTATTTGAACTACCTTACTTACTATCCACCCTCTTCTCTGCAGGTAGTAGTCTCAGGCCACAACATGCGGGCCAACGCCCTGTCTGTGCTTCAAGCCCTGGGCTACTGCCCCCAGCACGACGCTGTCTGGGAATCCATCACTCTGGAGGAGCATGTCCGCCTGTTTGCTGCCATCAAGGGCATCCACTCTAGCAAGCTGGAGGGGGTCATTGAGGAGTAAGTTTCCCTTTTTTTATATCTTTTTCTCATCTTTAATCCTAGTATCTGTCCACAATGTAGCCTATATACTAACAGATTATTCCTACTAATATAAGGTAAGATATACTTTTCATATTGATCCCCCCCTTGGGGAAATCGAAATCAACGTGCTCATTTACAAGTTAATTATAGATATATCTAAAAAAAAAAACACTACCCCAAAACACAATCATACATCAAGTATAATGGAATGATATAAAATATGTCTTAATACTTATAAATTATGAACAACAAATATGCTTTATTATATGAAGTACAAGAGTTATTGTATACTTTTAAAATAATAGGCAATTTAAATATTTACAAAAAACATCAAGAAAAAAATATAAATTTTCTCATAAAATTGTCTAGAAAAATTATGAAAAATCAATCTAAGCACTGCACAAGGAAACTTTCCTCTTGCAAATATTTGAATATGGGCAAGTCTTTGTCCAATTCAACCAGTGTCCACAATTTTCTTCAATTTATCAAAAAATGATCTCAAGGTTTTTTCCTACAGATTTAATTTGTATATATATATATTTTTTTTTTTAGTATACTAACAGCCTTGGCAGAGTTATAAATTTAAAAAAAAACTTGTTTTCTTGTACATATTTATTACCTTATTGTAAATCCAAATCGCTTACATAAAAGTTTTTCACCCTATTCCAGTTGCATCGGCCATCTGAAACTTGATGAACACCGCAAAAAAATAGCTAAAAAATTATCAGGTGGAACAAAAAGAAAGGTTAGTATAATTTTGCCCAATTGATGATTTAGACATAAGAGCAATACTATTTTGAGTTTGTAGCAATATTACAACTAGCTAGCTAATTATGTCAAAAAGACTTAAACAATACTTTCTCATCTGCTTAAAAAAATTGTTAAAGGTGGGGGAAGTCTTTTTCTTGAGGACAGGGAGCGAGGTGGATCAGTTGGTATGGCACAGGAACCCTTTTTAGAATTCTAGGATTTGCAGGGCCATATTTTTCCTCGAATGGTTGGATCGGTGTCAGTATAATTATTGTGATTGGCCAGATTTTACATATTCCGCCATGAGGTCCTGTTACTTTATCAGTAGATTACTCTGCCGCAAAACCAAGGAGACGTTAAACAAGAAGGGAGATTTGTTTTCTCCATACAAAGATTTTTTTTCCTTCTCAAGAGGAATATCATCTCTTATTGTTTTTAGTAGCACTGGGCTGTATCTTTCTAAGCACATTTCCCTAGTTTTATGGAAATTCGTTAACCCATGCGGCGTTTTGAGGGCCGCCCGATGTTCCAGATGTCTAGTCTGGTTCTGTCTCGGGTGACTTTGTGTGAAAAAATTGGGTTTGTTTTTACTTTTCACCTGTTTAACTGATTTTTTTTTATTGTTGTTCTTTTATTTTTTATTTTTTTTTTTTTTTATTTTTTTTTATATTTTTATAAAACTTTTTTTTTTTATTGTTCTGAGAAGTTGGTTAATTTCACTATCTTCTTTGTTTCTGCTTTTCAATAATTCTTTATTACGAATCATGTGTGGGCAATAAAGTAGAAGCCAGTAAGTGTGTGTGTTATTACTTTCTTTTGTGAAGGTGATTACAATTAAATTTATTTAATTTTTTTATAGCTGTGGGTGTGGTATGTTTAAGTTTGTATCCTTTTTTACATGTTTCAACATTTCTTCTTTGTGTCTCTTGTCTTAAAGGGTTATGTTTTTAGATCCTTTGTAGCCTCTATTTAAAGTTTTTCTATACATAAATTTAAATTTCAGTTTATTATTTTATTTTTGTTCTCCTACCTTTCAATCCAGAGCGCTAATGCTAGAGATACCGGGCACCTTATATTGCTAAAAATGAAATTTTCAAATTAATGTCCCATAGGTTTCCTGCAGAGACGGGCGGAGAAAGGATGTGCATGGAAAAAGAGCGGCATGACCAAAGATTTGAGTCTTGGACCTTCTGCTCCTCATTTTCGAGCACTAGAGACTGAGCTATCTTTACTTAACCAATGCTAATAATATTTCAATTTAATTAGATCTACATCCCACGAATTTTTAGAAATATATCAGACCAGATTTTTTTTACCCCTGCTGAGTATTACGCTGTCTGTTTGAGAAAGCGGGCCACGACAGAGGTCGTAATGATCAAAGATTATCAAGCAAAGCACAGGCGGTTACAGTATGTGTGGGCCTACTATCCAAATAAACTCAGTATATGTACAGTGTAACAGTGAGCCAATTGCAATTACAAGCCCAGTCACACAAACAGAACAGACCTGAGTTTAACATGCAATGTGGCCAGCGTCTGTTTCACATCAGTGTGTGTGTATCTGTCTGTCCGTCTTTGTGTCTCGTGGGGTGGCGTTTGGCACTTCTATGTAAATCAGTCAAAGCATGGCTTCCATCACTGTCTTTATACACGGGACTAAACACCGCCATGTTACCCAAGATCTCTACGGGTGGTATCTTGCTCCTTTTCAGCCCTTTCTTTCTTAGAGATTCAGGCTATTATCAGTAATATAACCGTGATTAGGAGGCTGAGAATCTTCCAAACCACTCACTGATTTCAATGGTTGACATCTTGAGAGCCTTTACACACTTTCATGAGTTTCTTGCATGATAGAAAAAGGAGGAATAAAGTATGAATGAAGGCCCACTACCAGTGGCAGTTACTCTGCACCCCGCAGAACCCAGTTGGATGATGCTAATTAAGTGAAGTAGCCACAAGCGGAACCAGAAGTTAGTTCACAGTGAGGAAGTCAACTGATATTCTGTGCTTAATGGGTTAAAGCGTATTTCATTCTGAATGTCTATATAAAAGATTTGTGATTGTATAGATAATATTGAAGCTTCCTAGGACCATGCAAAGGATAAAAGGCATTGTGTAATTTATTTTGTATCTATTCGACATTAGTCAACCATCAGACCATGAGGTAGTGAACTTGACTTTTCTTTAAGATATGCAGAGATCTGGCTTTCAGGCTGTTTTATGTTGAGGTCACTTCCTAACCGTAATATTACTCCATCGCATATAGGGAAGTGTTGTCATTATGTACTGACTTTAGCTTTTCAACACATCTTCTTGTTGCTTCAAATTTATCTAGTTTTCTACTAATGCATTTTCCTAGCTAAGTTACATGATGAGCATGTTGGGTTCGTCTCAGCTAGTCCTGATGGATGAGCCTTCAACAGGCATGGACCCACAATCAAAACGCTTTCTTTGGTGAGTTTTATTTTCAGTTTCAGTAGCAAAAGGGTTCTGAGGTAACATAAAAAAAGGTTGTAAGCACTTTTGGTAAAATAAGAGATGGCAGCATGTAAAGATTCTCTTATGAACAGAAGAATTACTAAAACAATACTGTTCAGATTGGAAATTCCTTTATAAAATAAAAGAAACATTACAATTTATGATCTTGGTGTTTTTCTCACACAAAAAAACACCAAAAGAAATCTCTGTCTATGAACATTTTATGGTGTAAAAGTTATTTGTAATTTTCTCTCAGATACTTGCATTTTTTTGGAATGCATGCTTTTTTTTGTCCAACAAATCATTAAACCATTGTATTTAATCTTGCTTTTTACGGACAGAAAGTAGTAGATTGTCATTGTTTTTAATTCTTCAGTGCAAAAGATTCATATTTTTCTTCTTTTTATTATTTTTTAAACGAAGAATGGAATTTCTTTGCCTCTGATATCTCTCAAAGCATGTATAACACGTCTTGTTCATTATAAAATTAACAAGATGCTTTGATATGGCCTGTTATTAAAACTTGTTTTTATAGTAAAAGATATATTTATTCGCAATGTTTTTGTTTTTTTTGGACAGGGACACAATCAATGCAAGCTTTAAAGACACACCACGTGGCGCCATCCTTACAACACACTACATGGAGGAAGCAGATGCTCTGTGCGACCGTGTTGGCATCATGGTCAACGGTACTCTACAGTAAGAAAAAAATATATTTTGTTGGTAATTAATCTTTACATCTAAATTTTATTTTTATATAAGTGGTTTTCTTGCAACAAGCCTGTATTACTATCTTTCTCTCTATCTTGCGATCATATTGAACATTTGACTATCTTGTAACTTTTTCTGTTTTCCATTCCACAAGCAAGGTTTTCCTGCAGTATTCTGTGTCTTACTCAAGTTGATCAATATAATATGTACATTGCTAGCCACCCACATTTCTTATTCCATGTTATTAGTTCATGCATGATGTCAACAGAAAAATAATGCTATGAACAACATAATAAGAACAGTCTGTGTTACAATGTTTTATAATTTTCACACACTTATCATGTTAATACCCGTGCGCAATTATCGCCAATATAACCTATTTGCTGACATTGGATGTAAAAAACAAAAACATAAACAAACCAATCATGTAAATTTATACTGATACCTGATTATTCAATGTAAAGATCTGTTATAAGTCACTGTGTATGCACGAAAGACCAAGACAGGGAAAGGCAAAGTAGGATAGTTAGAGAAATGCAGACTATCAATTGCACACAAAAAAATAAAGGGTTTTTTGGGGTAATATGTATACGATGTTGAATTAAGGTCAGACTTATAATTTAATTTAAGAAAAAAAAATTAGAGCTATACTCCTCACACTCTGCCAAATGTTTTCCAGATGCATCGGCGCAACTCAGCACTTAAAGAGCAAGTATGGAAGTGGCTACATTCTAGAGGTGAAACTTTCCCTCACAGTTAACAATAATGTGGAGGAACTCATGGATAAACTGGAGGACCACCTTTTGAATTTGTTTCCTCGTAAGTAGATCTGTATTGTTCTAGTTAGCAAGAAAAATATAAATCCTAAGTATTCCCTGGTAGGAGAAACAAATGCAATAAGATTTATGGAGAGGGAATTGAGCATTATTAAGCACCAAAAGAGAAGTAGAAATGATTTATCTGAAATGTTTTTCAAACAGGAAACTCCACAAATGTGTAACCATCTATTGGTCAGTGTATCACGATTTATTTATTTTACCTTTTTATTTTTTTTTGGCTTTTTGTATATAGTCGAGTTGCATCCTAAAATTTCTCTTAATCTGATTTTTTCTGTGTTATTCTGTTTGATAATGTTGTTTAACTAGAAAGTAACTATTATAAACAGTACAATCTCAAGTATGAGATATGCTAAGTGCAATGATGAAATACATGGATTTATCTGTAGACCAATAAACTTTCATCCCCTTAACTTTAGTAGATGTGGAATATAGGCCTTGAAATTGATGTCTAAAATAGAAGTCCAACAAAAAAGTTTCTAAAATTTTTTTGATTTTTTACTATCAAGTGATTGACATTATAATTAATTTGAGAGCTATGTCTAGCCTTAGTAATAAAAAAAAATGTAACCAGATGGATCTTTGTTGGTTCTCTTCCTCATTGAAATCAATAATCTCAAACCCAAATGATGATTCAGTTGTGTTAATGAAGATTTTACTTCATAAATTTGAAAACAAAAAAATAAGATTCTAAAAAGTAGAGGATTGTTTGATGGACTTTTATTTTATGGGATACATATACATACGTTTATACAAATGAAAAAGACAAAATAATAACAACATTATTACACTAAATACTTTATGTATATCACTTATAATTTAAAATACTTAAGAGCTGTCACAGATACTCTCTTTGTACACACTTATTTATAACTATTCAAAAAACTTTTTATACACTCACCATCACTAATTCATTTTATATTTTAACACATTTTAACACTATGTCCTCTACTTATAAAGTTATAGTGTTTATTTTTTTTTATTCGTAGATATTTAGTAATTATACTATATGTACATGTATATCTATGTCACTTTATGTTTGTGTCTGTCTTTGAGGCAATGGAAACAGATTTCCCTTTGGGATTAATGTTTTTCTGTATCCTGTATTCTGTGTATTCTGTCATTATCATTCTCCAGATATGGACATAGTAGAAAGGTTTATGGAACGCGCCCAATACTCCATTCCAAAGGAGGATGTTAAGTCTTTAGGGAAAACATTCTCAAACCTGGAGCAATGTAAGTTTTCATATTGTGTCTTTTATTGTTAAATTCTTTGCACGTCTAAATTCTTTTAAGTTTATTCAGATGAGGAATAAAGGTATAAATTATTTATGTATGTAAATATATATTTATCTTCTATTATGTCACAAGGAACAGATATCGCCGACGAGTGACATCTATATCAAAGGAACCAAACTCAAACAAAGTGACCGCTTTAAATATCTAGGGGCAATAATATCAGGCGATGGCAGAAACAACATCGAAATATCATCTCGCATAGCGCAGTCAAAGGCAAGTTTCCAGCGCATGAAAACCATCTTAACAAATAAGCGCATCTCCATCCAAACAAGAAAAAGGGTCCTTCAGTGCTACATAGAACCTATTCTAATGTATGGTTGCGAGGCGTGGACGGTGTCAAAGCAGATAGAAAAGAAACTGAAAGCAATAGAAATGTGGTTTTTTAGACGAATGCTCCGCATCTCTTGGACAGAAAAGAAATCAAACAAAGAAGTTTTAGAAGAAGCTCAAGCAAAACCATCAATAATTAACAAGGTGAGGAAAAGGCAAACAACATTCTTTGGCCACATGATGAGAAGAGAGGGACTAGAACATCTAGTGACAACAGGAATGATTGATGGGAAACGCAGTCCAGGAAGGCAAAGAGAAAAAATGGCAGACGGGATGAAGGAGTGGCTACAAATATCAAAGGTTACAGAGATGATGAAACTAACCAGAGAAAGAGAGATATGGAGGGACATGATCACCAACGCTATGAGGCATGGTACTTGATGATGATGATGATGATATCACATTGTCTGAAGTATTTGTAAAAGAAGTAAATTTTTTTTTTGCAGCAGAATCTTTGTTGCCTTCTGAACACTTATCTCTCTCTCATCAATCATGTTCAAGCATTTTTTTTAATTCTATTTCCTCATAATTGTTACTTTCATATTGATTGTATTTTCAAATGTATTCCTAATGGAGTGACTCATGCAAATAATTTATAACTATTATTTAGGTAAATCAACCCACAGATTAGAGGAATACAGCTTCAGTCAAAGTTCTCTGGAACAGGTAATATATCCCTATAGATTTTTCACACAAAAAAATTGTTTTTGTTTCTTTGCATTCATGAAACAATTGTAAACAGTACAGTAATAATCAGGTATTAACATGTATTCATGTATTTCAGTCCTTTTTTCTTCTTACTTTTTACGTCTTTGGAATAAGAAATAAACTATATATTAACCATTTCTCAAATAATCAAACCTAAAGAAATTAAAAAAAATAACCCATAACCCATAAGAAGAATACCAGCCCTAGTGTTTCTTGCCTCTCCATCCACACATCAGTCTTAGAAGATGTCATTGCAGGACGCATACATTTTGTAAGATGAATCTGACCATCAAGGGAAATTGTTTCCTTCCTTATTAAGTATGCAAGCAATATTTTTCCAAATAACCTTCCTCTTTCAGTGTGTTGAGTTTGTTGCTTCCAATGTCAGCGCTATATAGGGTATACTCTGGGCATATCCCAAGACTAATGTCTGACAATTTTACATTCTGCCACACAGATACACTGCAGGGATACCTAAACTGTCTCAGTCGGTCACATTTTACCAACACAGATCCAACCAGAAGGGGACACAAATAGGACAAATACACTTTTTACTGATATTGGGTATTGAAATTGGAACTTTCCAATTGATAGACATTGCACTATCAACAGTAAAATTTGTAGATTAGGAGGAAAGAACTCACATGGAAAATACTCTTAGCTCATAGCACACCAATGCCTTAGTGATGGATGTAACTAGTATCAGCAGTTTCAGAGAATCAAATAGGAATAACATTCTGAAAATTTTACATCATTTTGATGTTTTGTAAACTTTCTCTGGAAATGCTGGATGCCTTGGCCCTGATTAAACCATTGTAAGCTATTTATGGATTGAATACATTTTGTTTAAATCTCAGGTATTCCTATACTTTGCAAAGCAACAGCTGGAGGAAGGCGAGGAGGGTGAGAGGCCTGAGAGGGGTAGTGTGATCAGAGGATCACGAGATTCCTTCTCCAGCTCATTTTCACAGCCTGTATGAACAGTCAATAATATGCCTACATGTAACAGTCAGCTGAAGACCAAAAATCAATTGGAGTAATCCAATCATTACTCTCTCAACATTTTTGTTTCAGTAAGATGAAAAAAACTAAAAGTATTTTACAGATTTCATTGTGTGCTTCATAATTCAGTCTCTGCATCAATGTCAACTCAACTCTTATTTGCTAAATGGGGATGAAACTTCTAAAAGGCTTTCATCAAAGAGAACTGATAATGAATTTTCCTGTACTCAAAATAGCATATTCTAAAATGAATTCTGCTAAAGAACATCCTGATTTTACTATTCAAAAAGAATTTCAAAGAAAAATCCAATTTCACAAATTTATTCTTGAAACTTTCTAAAAAGACATTTTCAGAAATAATACACGTACAACATAATTTTCCCACAATTTTAAATGATATTCCTTTTACAAAGAAAGATTGTAACCAGTTGAGTTATTGTGTAAACCATAAGCTCCTTGATTAACAAAGTTAAGTATTTTTTTTAAACATAGTTGAGAAGTTGGACTTATATCAGCAAGGAGTGGTTTTAACTCTGGGTGAACTTTAATTGATACTACTTAGCTACTTTACTTATTACACAGAGGTATTTTGGAAGACGAACTTTTAATCTTCAACATATTATACCTTTTCTTTGAATGTTTTATATTTTTCATTCTTGTGTAGGGTGCTGAATATTATTTTTTTATTTGTGTGTTATATATTAATAATTCTTTAATTTTTATTGGCACATAGATCATTGAATTTTCTTTCAATATATGTAAGATAAATACCACATTCTTCTATTATTTTATTTTTTTTTAAACGCAATGAAATATTTTGTTGACTTAATAAATGTATAAAATATGCAGAGTGAAAGCCTATTGTTATTAATTCATGCTGAGAGAGATTTGTTTGCAAATGCAAGGATGTGAAAGATAACATTGAATTTTTACGTCTTTCAGCCATACCTGTGAGTTTGCTTTTTTTAACTGGGAATACCCTAGGCCCTGAACAGTATTTATTTTTGCGAATGTTATTGTTGATTTTGATATTCAATAATGAAGTATCATGAATGTCTATGTCTTAGTTTATATGAAAGACAATCCCTTGTAAATAATTTTTAAAACAATTTTTTTTGAATATGCTACCTCAAGTTCATGGGATGGAGCAATTGTAAAAAAGATTACTGTTTAAATTGACTTTTTTGTTGTTGTAACTTTAAATATTTTTTTAACTCAATTTTTGAATTGTGATTAAATTAATTGAATAATACAATCCATTATTGAATATTACTTGTGAAGATGACATTTTTGTTGAAAGTCTCCGTATTCAATTAACAATATAATTTCTAAGTGTGTTTTGAAAAAGTAAATTTAACTTCGCTTGAATTAGATGTTTTTATTATACCTGCAATAGAAAGACGTAGTTCTTTCTGTTGAAAATTGTAATAAAATAAATTTGAAAAAAACCCTCTAAATTAATCTTGCATTTGCTTTTATTCCCGATTTCATGTAATTTGTTGTTGTGTAATTATGCTTGTTATTGTAATTGTAACCAGTATTTGTTGATGGGTGTGTGTATGTATTTTTGTTTAGTTGGTTATTTAACGTGCAGCGGTAGCACTATAATATAGGCTACATTGTGAACGGACCTAAACACTTTTGTTCGACAATTTTATTGTCTGCCACACACGAGACAAGACAAGGGCGGGGAAGCCTGGATTCTTGTCTCAGCCAGTCATAATATACAACCAGTAGGGGACGAAACTGGACACATACATTTTTGATTTATTATGGGTTTCGAACTGCCGACCTACCGATGAGCAGCATGAGCTCAATATTAACGCCAATTTTTACATGTATTCATTAAGCATGGACAAATGTTTTTTGTTTGTTCGGTGCCAATACAAATTGCAAAGCATTAGATCTTTTTCGTGTAAGCTGTGTCTGCGCACAGTAGCCGAATCTGACTTTCGTTTTGTTTCGTTGACGCTATAGTGTTTTTAATTTACCGGGGGTCATTAGAGACACACAGACGATAACATGCACAAAATCCAAAATCGACAAAAATAAGACATTTTTATTAAATCCAACTTTTTTTTTTATTAGAAGCGTTTTAACTTGAGACTAAGGAACTTCCGATTACGAACCCAGTGCAATAAAGAAATAATAGGAAAATAATGACAGCGGTGCTCTCTGGATAGTTTTATTTACTTTTGAATGGCGATTTTTATAAGTATTTTATAATTTTAATAATAATAATAATAATAATAATATAAAATAATACTTACTTCACTCATCAAGGGTAAGCATGAGTCGATGACAGACTATAATTATTATCAGGGCAGAGACAACTGCCTCAAGTCTGAGAGACGTCAGACAAATCATTGCAGACAGCCTGCTCGTCGCAATGGTCTTAAAAGGGTTACCACCCAAGTACCAACCTTTCGTCACGGTACTCACACAAAGGGACAAGACCCTTACATTCACGGAATTGCAGCAACAGGTGTTTCAATAAGAAACTTGATAGCACTCCATTTCAACAGGTCACTGGCAAGAAGCCCAATATTGCCAACTTGCAACCATTTGGATCCAAATGTTTCTGTTTGTTCCAAAATCCTAGGAAACTTGATAGCAGAAGTGTGAAAGGCACATTAATAGGGTATGACAGGAGAAGCCCTGCTTACCTGATCTACTTCCCTAAAACACAAGAAGTTAGAAAAATCAGATGTGTAACATTCCACAATGATGACAATGTCTCTGAGAAGTCTGATTCTGTTGACATTCCTTTCGAGGACCATCTTCATGATGAAAACTCACCTGGTAATGAAACTCAAAAGAAGACTAATCGTGAAGAAAATTCCCAAGAAAATGAAACAATCCAACAACAGACTCAGAAATCTCAAGGGGCAACTGAGGGTTTGGGGAAAAGAATCAGAACCAGGCCTAAGTATCTTGATGATTACATTGTTGATGACCATGAAAACAATTGTGATGAAAATGACATTGTGAATAGCACTTTCTTTTACTATTGTTACAACACTATACATTATTTACCGACTTGTTACAACAATGCCATATCATGTGATGATGCAAGTAAATGGCAAAAGGCCATGGATGATTAGATGAATGCTTTGGTTGAGAATGATACCTTTGAGTGTACAACACTACTTCCTGGCAGAAAAACAGTGGGGGGAAGATGGGTTTTCAATGTTGTCCAAACCTAATGGGGAAGAAAACTTTAAAGCCAGTTGTGTGGCAAAGGGCTTTTCTCAGATCGCAGGCATAGATTTCCAAGAAACATTCTCACCTACAGCACGCATCACATCTGTCAGAACTCTGATTCAATGTGCAGTCCAGAACAACCAAATGGTTCATCACATGGACGTCAAAACTGCATATCTCAACGCTCGAATTGATTTCAAGCTGTATGTAGAACAGCCTGAGGGTCATGCAAAAACCAATGAAAAGGTAGATAATATTTTGCTTACCATCAAAAGTGAGGTAGCCATGGCAAACATGAAGAGTAGTCTTAGCAAGCATTTTCATAAGAAAGATCTGGTCCCATTTCATGGTTCCTAGGCATTGAATTCAATCATGAGAGAGAATCCACTTCAATGAGCCAAGCTCAATACATATAATAGATAGAGAAACTGTTAAAGAAATTTAACATTGAAAGCTGTAAACCAAAACAAACAGCATGTGACATGAATGTCAACAAATTGCTTGCTGAAACACACTGTGATGAAAACACAGTTACTGTGAATACTGGAAAACCAAATTCAAGGTCATACAGAGAGATAGTGGGTAGCCTCATTTACATAAGGACAGCTACTAGATAAGATAAGATAAGATATACTTTATTGTCCATCCAAGGAAAATTTTTGTCATGGTTACATGGGCTCTATAGGTTAGATAGACAATAATCATTGCATTGTATTAAAAACATATAATAAAACATATAAATAACATAGAAATGTATATAATATGATAATGCTCTGATTGTTGTAAATTCTAGATACAAAGTAGTTAAGATCTCATGGACAGGGGATAAATTAAATTATGTATATAGATAAATATATAATAATTTATATCAGAATAATTGTTGTAGTTTTTAACACTACACTGGTAGCGTATTAATTGATATTTAAAGAAAACAGTATAAAAGTGTCTATATATAAACACGAATAAATGGAAAACAGTAAGATGTATAAAAATTATGTATATAATAACCATGGAGGCTATATAAGATGTATAATATATGTATATACAAAAAATGTATCACAGATAAACGCAAGATGGCATGATTTAGGGTATTTTACTGTATAATAAAAGCAAAGCGTTTAGATTAGGTAATTGATGCCATGTAGGCGTATAGCATGTGGCATAAATGATTTTAAATATCTGTCCGTTCTAGCCTTCAGGTGTATTAGTTTTCCAGACCGTTGAGACAAAAGTAACTGTTTAGCAAGGGGATGCCTTTGGTCTTTCAGAATATTCAACATTTTCTTAAAGGACAATGTGTCAAATAGTTGTAGCACACTATCAGGACTCTCGCCTGTACATTTTGAAACCCGCCTAAGAACACTATTTATTTTTTCTTTGTCAGAGACTTTTGTATCCCCGCCCCAAGCCGTCAGACAGAAAGAGATCAGGCTGAGCATTGTCGCTTTATAAAACATGTGTATCATGGCTTTTTCGACATTGAATCTATTCAGGCTTCTTACAAAATACAATCTTTGGTTTATTTTACATAATACATTGGATGCATGAGGATGCCATTCTAAACTTTTGTTAATTGTAATCCCTAAGTATTTATAATTTGTAACCTCTTCAACCTCTTGACCTTTCAATTGTAAAGCTGCGTGTTGGTTATTGCTTTTTTAGTTACTGTGAATACTGGAAAACCAAATTCAAGGTCATACAGAGAGATAGTGGGTAGCCTCATTTACATAAGGACAGCTACTAGATAAGATAAGATAAGATATACTTTATTGTCCATCCAAGGAAAATTTTTGTCTTGGTTACATGGGCTCTATAGGTTAGATAGACAATAATCATTGCATTGTATTAAAAACATATAATAAAACATATAAATAACATAGAAATGTATATAATATGATAATGCTCTGATTGTTGTAAATTCTAGATACAAAGTAGTTAAGATCTCATGGACAGGGGATAAATTAAATTATGTATATAGATAATTATATAATAATTTATATCAGAATAATTGTTCTAGTTTTTAACACTACACTGGTATCGTATTAATTGATATTTAAAGAAAACAGTATAAAAGTGTCTATATATAAACACGAATAAATGGAAAACAGTAAGATGTTTTTTTATTATGTATATAATAATCATGTATGCTATATAAGATGTTTAATATATGTATATATTAAAAAATGTATCACAGATAAACTTTAGATTTCTTGTTTTAGGGTATTTTACTGTATAATTTTTTTAAAGCTTTTAGATTAGGTAATTGATGCCATGTATTTGTATAGCATGTGGCATAAATGTTTTTTAATATTTGTCCGTTCTATCCTTCATGTGTTTTAGTTTTCTAGACCTTTGAGTCATAAGTAATTGTTTAGCAAGTGGATGCCTTTGTTCTTTCAGAATATTCAACATTTTCTTAAAGGACAATGTGTCAAATAGTTGTAGCACACTATCAGGACTCTCGCCTGTACATTTTGAAACCCGCCCAAGAACACTATTTATTTTTTCTTTGTCAGAGACTTTTGTATTCCCGCCCCAAGCCGTCAGACAGAAAGAGATCAGGCTGAGCATTGTCGCTTTATAAAACATGTGTATCATGGCTTTTTCGACATTGAATCTATTCAGGCTTCTTACAAAATACAATCTTTGGTTTATTTTACATAATACATTGGATGCATGAGGATGCCATTCTAAACTTTTGTTAATTGTAATCCCTAAGTATTTATAATTTGTAACCTGTTCAACCTCTTGACCTTTCAATTGTAAAGTTGCGTGTTGGTTATTGCTTTTTCTGAAATCTACTATCATCTCTTTTGTTTTTAGGACATTAAGTAGTAGGTGGTGGGTATCACACCACGCTTGGAATCTTTCAACAACACCGTGATAATTTTTTAGGTCTTTCTCTGATTCAATTAGGGCTTGTATGGTTGTATCGTCTGCATATTTAATTATTGGGATGTTTTCATGCTGACTCCTGCAGTCATTTGTATATATGGTGAACAGAATCGGGGAGAGTACGGTCAGTACCGATCCTTGTGGGGCCCCTGTGTTTGTTTTGATGGTGTTTGATAAGTGGATGGTACTATTATTTTTAATAAGGACATATTGGACACAGTCTGTTAAGAAAGCTATGATCCATAGGATGTAGTGCTTGTTGATGTTCATGGCAATGAGTTTTTCTGCAAGGATATGGGGTTGAATGGTGTCAAATGAACTAGAAAAATCAATAAACAAAATCCTTAGACCAGACCTATGCTTCATTGTTACCAAGCTATCACAACACTTGTCATTACCAAATGAAACACACATGACTCTTGCCAAACATGTTCTTAGATACCTGAAAGCCACAATGGATCAAAAGTTGATCTTCAGGAAATCAGTGGACGACTCACACTTAACAACAAGCTTTTGTGATTCACACTGGGGAAACTCAGGGGACAGAAAAAGTATTACTGGCCATTGTTTCAGACTTTCAAATGATGGTCCACTCATTTCATGGAAATCAAAGAGACAACAAAGTGTTGCACTATCCTCCTGTGATGCTGAGTACATAGCAATGTCCTCTGCTACACAAGAAGGAAAGTTTCTTTTAGCCTTAGTCAATGGCATGTACATGTATCTTGATTTGAATGATTTCACACTGAATTGTGACAATCAGGGAGCCATTGCTCTGTCCAAAAACCCTATCCAGCACCAGAGGTCTAAGCACATAGACATACCTTACCACTTTATCAGAGATGAAACCTCAAAAGGCCTCATGAAAAGCAGTATGTTTCCTCTGAAGAAAACCAAGCAGATGTTTTCACAAAGCCTGTATCAAGGGTCAAGATGCAGAAATTCAAAGCCCTACTCATGGGCAACTGAGACTGATAAAATGAAGAAGATTGAAAAACTAAGACTTTTGACACATGGAGTGTCTACTTATTGTTAGAATGGTCAAAGAATGAAACCAAGACATCTGCAGTTTAAATATGAAATTAGATGACTTTCTCTGCAATCATATTGCTATATCCTTTCATGTATGACATGGTGATATTATTGTCACTATTTTATTTTATTTGGTCAAATAGCCAATACTTTTTGTTATTTTTGTTAAATCCGAAGTACCGTAGCAAGTTTTGTAATTTGCTCTCTGCATTTTTCTCGTGAAAAAATAATACAAGGATTTCAATGTGAATTTTGTATGTGTATTTCTAGATTATTGATTTGTTTGATGCTAACAATTCAGGATTTAAGTGGGGGTGTTAGACTATCAACTACTATATAGTATGATTACATAAAGTTAAAGTTAAAGGGAAATAAATCCTTAATTATCTGACTTTTTATTGTCTAATTTTTTTTTAATCATTTCCCTATATACATATTATTTTCGAAGGCCTATTATTTTACTAGCTGGGATGCTCAGGTTTTTGGACGCTGTACGGATATAAAATGTTTTTAAAGGTTATACTTATTACTAATAGAGATAAAGCTTGGGTTTTGGGACACTGTGCGCAACTAAAACGGTAAGACATAGTTGTAGAGATAGAAGTTAGAAGCCAAAAAAGCTAAACAAATTAAATGTGATACACATGGGTGCACCACTTAAGGGCATATCAATAGTCTTGATAACTCACGCTAGGATATTTACAGGATTTCTTGGGTGATAACATTTCTTTTAGATCCATTTCACCCCCTTTTTCTATGATAGCTGACGTAGGTCCATATAGATTTTAAATTGCGTTTTATACCCCGCAAGATCCCCATTAGAATTCAGTATTGTAACCCGGGCAGAGCCCCGCACGTGAACAAGTTGAATGGAAGAATAAAAAAAAAATGTGTGTAGATCTATGAGTAGTAGAAGTCTAGATCGAGTTATTTGATTTATCTTTTAGATCCATGTTTATGCCCTTTTCGATGAAAGTCGAGGTAGATCCAGATAGAATTTAAACTGCGCTCGAATGTTTTTTAAACCTCGAAAGATCCCCATTCGTTAGATCTGGAATTCAGTATTAGCCTATAACCAGAGCAGAGCCCGCACGTGAACATGTCGAACGGAAAGAAAAATATATTATATAGATCTATAAGTGATATTGTTGACATTAAATGGATTTAAGAAAACAATAATAATTACGGCAAGAAATCTCAACTATTGAAATAGATTCCCGCACCTGTTTGAACCTAGCCCGCTTTCACTTAAGCCTACGATTAGCTAAATGAGATATAAAAAACAAAACATACAGCAATGGCTCCTTGATCGACTAATCCATTTCAATTCCTAAAATCTAATTAATGCTATAAACGTCATCGTGAAAAATAAATGAACCAGCCTAAAACATTCAGAAAATTCCAAGGTACCAATATATCTACATTTCAAGTTTGTACCTTGAATCGTTATGGCGGAGAAGACGATAATTTCACCAGTTCACAAATATAATATAACTAGCTGGAATGCCCGGCTTCGCTCAGGTTTTGGGACACTGTGCGGATAGAAAATTAAGGTTATACTTATTACAAATAGAGATAACGCTTGAATTTTGGGACACTGTGCGCAACTAAAATGGTAAAACATAGTTGTAGAGATAGAAGTTTAAAGCCAAAAAAAAAAAATTAAATGTGATACAAATGGGTGCACCACTTAAAAGGACATAATTATCAATAGCCTTGATAACTCACGCTAGGATATTTACAGGATTTCTTTGTAGATAACAGTTGGACCCATTTTTAACCCTCCTTTTTCGATGATAGTCGACGCAGATCCATATAGAATTTAAATTAAGTTCGAATGTTTTTAAACCCCGAAAAATCCCCATTCGATAGATCTAGAATTCAACATAACCCGAGCAGAGCCCCGCACGTGAACATGATGAATGGGAAGAAAAAAAATTATGTGTAGATCTATGAGTAGTAGAAGTCTAGATCTAGTTATTTGATTTAGCTTTTAGATCCATGTTTATCCCCTTTTCGCCGATAGTCGTGGTAGATCCATAATTATAGAACTTAAATTGTGTTCGAATGTTTTTGAACCCCGGAAGATCCCCATTCGATAGATCTAAAATTCAGTATTATTACCCGAACAGAGCCCCGCACGTGAACAAGTTGAATGGAGAAAAAAAATTATGTGTAGATCTATGAGTAGGCCTAGTAGAAGTCTAGATATATGTATTTGATTTAGCTTTTAGACCCATGTTTATCCGCTTTTCGATGATAGTCGAGGTAGATCCAGATAGAATTTAAACTCGAATGTTTTTAAACCCCGAAAGATCCCCATTCGATAGATCTGTAATTCTTTATTAACCCGAGGAGAGCTCGCACGTGAACATGTCAAACGGAAAGAAAAAAAAAACATGTAGGCCCCTAGATCTATAAGTGGTAGTGTTAACATTAAATGGGTTTAAGAAAACAATAATAATTACGGCAAGAAATCTCAACTATTTAAATAGAGCCCCGCACCTATTTGAACCTAGCCCGCTTTCACTTACGATAAGCTAACTGAAATAAAAAAAAACAACAATGGCCGCTTGATCGACGAGTCAATTTCAATTCCTAAAATCTAATTAATGCTTTAAACGTCATCGTGAAAAATAAATGAACCAGCCTAAGGCATTCAGAAAATTCCAAGGTACCATATATCTAAATTTCAAGTTTGTTCCTTGAGTAGTTATGGCGGAGAAGACGATAATAATTTCACCAGTTCACAAATATATAATAGGAAGATAAGATTATTTTCACTTCCTTCCTGTTCTGTATGCACATTGCACATGTACCATTCTGTGAGCCACCCCTGAAGAGGACAGTCACGTCGACATCTTTTCTCAATCTCAAGGAATAAACCTCCATCATATAATAGAATCACAATCTTTGTAGTTTAGACTTTGTAACTTAGAGACACTGCAACACGTTAAAGGTCTGGGCGCTTCTTTGTAAGAGACCTACAGTTCCAATTTATTATTTTGAGTGTTGGGAGATACTCAGGTAGTGTTCTTTATTGGTGGGGGTTTTTGTTTTGTTTTTGGTACTGTTATTGTGGTTTTGATCCGTCTTCTGCTTTTTATTTTCCATTGTTATGTTCTGGCCGCCCTCGCTCTAGTTACGACCCCTGGGGTCGGGCGTTCCAGGGGGACCTCTCCGTCTTCGTGGGGTGGAGGGTTAGGGTCACGGGTCCGAGGGCGGGACTTCCTGGGAGAGGTTGGTGCAGAGAACACAGAAAGATGGCACTCGCCCAGAGTTCACATGCCCGCAAGCAATTTATGACTATAATGTGTTCATGGGAGGAGTGGATAAAGCAGATATGCTGTGTGGCCTCGTTGGAGTAAGTAGGAAGAGCAAAAAGTGGTGGCATAGGATGTTCTTCGGTCTTATTGACAGGACATTAGTGAATGCCTTTAATCGGCTTTATTGTCTCAAGCCTTGACTGTTATTATTTTGAAATGGAAGATGTGCAGATAAATCAATACGAAAACGTGCTAGAGCAAGAGTGTACCAATCCGCCCAATATAATTAATATAATAAAGAATGTGTTCTGTGCAGCATACAAATTTTGTAACAACACACCATCCACCACATTAATTTTAACACTTAAATGCCTCTATGGTATATGTATTTTTTCCCCATTTATTTCACTGTACCGGCGGGCGCAGTGGCCCTGGGGTAGAACATCGGCTTCCGAAGCAAAAGGTGCGGGTTCAAGCCCTGGCAATTGCACTCCCTATTGGTTGGGTCGGTGTCAGTTTCATGTGAACGGCTGAGACGGGAGTCATGGTATCCCCGCTCTGTCTCGTGTGTGGAATCAGTATCACATAAATTTTCAGACGCCAGTATTGCGACCTGTCCACAATATAGCCTATATAGTGCTGATGTTGGACGTTAAAACCAACTCAACTCAATTCATTTCAATTTTACCAGGTTACCTTCAGATTTCGATATGTGTCCTAAGAAAGTTATTATTGAATAATGATAGTCCATGTGTGTGTGCGTGTGTGTGTGTGTTTGTGTGTTTGTTTTAAACGTAGTTTGATAACTACTTATATGAGTTGACTGTTAATGGTCTATAATTGTTTAATTGTATTTTTTTATGTTATTGACTTGTAATCAAGTTTTTCTTCAAGTTATAATAGATGCAGACTACCTGGTAACCTGATAATAATTTCCCTAGTGTTTCTAATGTGTTCTATACAATTTAACATGTAGATCTAATGAGTAATCAGTTAAATTTTTTGACTATTCCTCCGCTTGGTGATCCAACTATTGCTTGTGACAGCTGTCTCATATGGAACCATAATGATGTGTTAAATCTGTAGGTGGCACCAAATATTTTTGTTATTATTATTATTATTATTATTATTATTATTATTATTATTATTATTATTATTATTATTA
>RQTK01001372.1:18697-33052 GCA_003991915.1 Elysia chlorotica | reverse complement strand
GTTTTTCCAGATTGGATCTAATCTGTGTGCTCTACTAACATCTAATCATAAAGTCTACCAGGCTTACTTCAATCATCTGTTTGAAATGACTGGAATAAAATAAAATGTTAAACCTATGAAACAATGTCGGGTGGATTTTCACGGCGCGGCCATCTTGGTATTGTATGCATTGAAATTGATATGATAGTAGACAACATCCAAAAAACGAAAACAAATGATGTTCGTCACACTATTTTTAGTTCACACTGTTACAAAATCTTTCTTGAGATGTAAAAAAATAGTTTAATAAACTACGAAAGAGTTGTTTTTTTAAGCAACCAGATCAAATTATAATAATAATAATGATAATTATTATTATTATTATTATTATTATTATTATTATTATTATTATTATTATTACTATTGCACACAGCAATGAACTACCCAACTTTTAGTTCACCGGGCCTAAACCCATTAAGACAGTGACTCCCATGCCCTCTGCGGTGAAATGACGGTCAGCGACGGTCCGTAGGCCATAGAAATTTACCTGCGTTGTCTGGATTGGCAACAAAATTTCTGCTCAGTATTTTGCGTTTCGAAATAGGTAAAATGGGAACTAAATGGATTAAAATCATTTTTTCACTTATTGAGCGTGCAGTCTAAATAGAGCTGGTTTCTTTGATGTGTTTTTTTATCTGATGTGTTTTATAGTCACTTATTTATAGACGGTTGAAAACAGGCTACTTAGTCAAATAGATAGGAAAACAAAACTATCGGGAGCCGAGTTGGCTGAGTGGATAAGTGCGTGGATGAGCAACTCTACCAAGATAAGAGTATGGGTTCGAATCCTGTGCGGTGCAAAAAAAGATGGCAGAGAGACACCCGGGAGTCATGACCTGGGTGTGGCCCGACCCCCTTAGAGTGTCAGGAGTTAAGGGCCGAAACACTTGCTATAAGGGGGGTTTCTTCTCTGAAGACTCTCTGTTATCTATGAGTTTCTACAAACTAGACACTTGAAAACAGGCTACTTAGTCAAATAGATAGGAAAACAAAACACGTGATTAAAAAATTTTTAATTGCAGCCTAGGATTTTAAACAAGTTAGTATTGTAAGAAAGAATAGGAAACTGAGCACACAGTGACATAAATTTCAACTTAAAATAAAACAAGATCAGTAGGTGGACTTAATTCAGACATACTCTCTTTCAAAGACGGGGCCCGTCGATGCAACAGCAATGTATGTTGGTTAACTGGACTGGGGTGTTTGTTTCTGTTTGCAGGCGCTTTGCAAGTGTATCAATTTCGTAGTGAAGATACTAAGATTGATAAAAAGACTGTTGTATGCCATTACTCAATAAAGTGACAAGTTGTTAAATATAGAGGTGTTGGATGCGAAGAAACGAGACTACAAAGAGTGGTTTGACTTAGCACAGTTTATACACTATATACATGGAATAGAGATCAGTTAATACAAATTTAGTGCTTGTAAGGCCTTGACTGGGGCACAAGACTTGTGAGCTCTGGGGTGGTCCGCAAAATTGATGTTTCCATAGTGAAAGCCATCTTTGTTCTCTCATGTCGCAATCCTCTATCCCTATGTTCTATTTTTGCTATCGTGAAATGCAACATTTCCCCTCCGTGTTCCCCGTGAAAACCCATACCTAGCCTATAGATGTGCTCTCATCCAATCTGCACAGTGCCTCTGTTTTTGTGATCCTTAGGGGCAACTTTGTTTGGGAATGCGTCTCTGTAGTGCTTCATGTAAACTCTAATGACTTCCTCTGCTTTATCTATGTCTGTTGGGGTAACTGGTTGTGAATGCGAAACTCCATTCTCAGCCAGTCACATTATACTAACACCGACTCAACCAGTAGAGGGCAAGAGACAGTACATTTTTTACCAATCATGGGTTTTGAACGGCGGAAGTTCCAATGGGGAGACCGACACTCTAACGCTTGTGCCAGTTAGTTTCCAACTGGTTTTGTGGGTGTCAATTTAATGTGTATGAGACAGAGTCATGGTATCCCTGCACTGAATCTGTGCACCAGCAAAAAAAATTGGCAGACCTTAGTCTTGGGGCTCGTCCACAAAATAGTCTATATAGTGCTTACACTGGACAGTAAGCAAAATTGGCATTTCATGTTTAACTTAAAATATTATATATGAAAACAGTTAGATTGTAAACGCAAAAATATTTTCGAATAGTGGCACTAATCTAATCGTCAGAAGTTCATAATGGAAGCCCTTCTTTAAAGATGGATAGCTCTCATTTTTTACATTAGAACTGTATTTCTGTTTGCAGTATTCACATTTTTATATTATAAATGGAAATCCTAGTTCAAAACAATTAAAATCACAGGTTGCAAAAACCAACAATTGACGGTAAATTAATGCACTTACTTTTTACACAGAGACTGAAACCGCAATTACCATATTGTGCAAAAACCGTTGATAAAATCTTTATTTTCCAACGGATTTTTACAAAATGAACGCCAAATAAGAGCGAAAAATTTAAAAACAAGAATATGGTAAAACTTTTCACATCAAATTAATAGATCAAGCAAATATTAGTGAGTCAAACACATGGAAAAAGCGCCTTTTAATCCAAGCAGTTACAGTATTAATAATGAAAATAGTAATAATAATAATTATAATAATAAAATAATATTTACATGTATATTAATAATAATAATAGAGAAGAAGACCAATATGTAATATAATTATATAATTAAATTGACGAATAAGATGGTCAATTAAAACTGTTAGTTTTTTGCTGGTTTTTTTTTTGGGGGGGGGGGGGGATGGTGCTTTTTTAATTTTCAGTGTATGTAGAAGGGGAGGGTTTCCTTCTGTGTACATAGTGAAAAAGGCATTAACAGGTGTTTTAATTGTCGAAAGCAAACGATAATATAGAACAATCCTCATCGTTAAGAAAATTTGATCGCCTATACAAAACAATTTTCATAATATTTGGTGTGTGTGTGTGAGTGATCCTAAGTTAAATTAGATTGATTTGGGATGTTAACCATCAAAGATTCGCTCGCTCCATAATGGCCGTAAAAATACAGTAGAACGTCACGATTCAGGCATATCTCACGCCCGAAGTGCATGTAAGAATAAAATAGATCTATCTTGATATTATCTACCATGCAGGTCCGAAAATAAAAACATTCATTTAAGTCAACATAAACACACACGCATGTGCATGGATTGCATGAAATCTGTGCAGGCGTTCTTAATTTATCTTTTTCTTCTTCTTCTTTCTCTCTTGCTCTTTCTCTCTGGGTTTAAGTCTCTTAGGCTCCCCCGAAAATTTATTACCCTTTAAACCTTATATATTAAAATTAATTATGCAGTTTGTGAACTTGTAAGTATACCAAACAAATTGATTGGATTGAGTCAAACTAATACTATGCAAATTAAGAACAATATTATCTTGTCATCTCATTGTTTGTACGAGGGGGGCGCGGTGGTCTAGGGGTAGAACATCGGCTTCCGAGGCAAAAGGTCCCGAGTTCCTGGCTGTTGCGTTCCCTACTGGTTGGGTCGGTGTCAGTATAATGTGACCGGCTGAGACAGGAGTCATGGTATCCCCGCCCTGTCTGAAGGCATTTTGCATTATAGCGGGTTGCTAGCTGACAAACATTAAATGAGACAAGATTTCCTGACCGTATTGTAATTAAAAAAAAAATTTAAAAGTCAGGAAATCTTGTCTCACTTCATGTTTGTCAGCTAGTAACCATCTAAAAGTCGGTAATTTTAGTGCACGTTCCCAATAGCGCTGATTTACTTAAAAAATGCAAAACGCCTTCAGTACAGGTTTGAAGAAACTTAAGTAAGCTTAGTGGAACTGGCACCTTGAAAGTTGCAACCTGCGGAGTACAAGAGAAACCGGACCAGTCTTAAAGACAGGTCAGAGGAATCTAATTTATTACCTTCAACACGAGGCTAATATTGCCGAGCGGTATGAGTTTCAGGCTCGAACCTTTCTCTATAACTTTGAACTTTAAGTTGATATGTACCACAGTGAGAGGACTGAGTGCGGTCCAAATTTGTTATCTTCAATGTTGACCAGTGCAACGCTGAATGTGGATACCAGTACACAAGGCCATGGCTTAAATACAGCACTGAGCAGGCTTCAGCATTCCCTAAATAGAGCATTAAATGAGACAAGATTTCCTGACCGTATTGTAATTAAAAAAAAAATTTAAACATATGGTGAAACAGAAATAACTATAGGATTCGCAAAAGAAACTGGGCGTTTCATTTTCACAGCGCTGCAGCGTTCAAATCTTCACCCAGAGACTGTTTTTTAGTCGTCTGGCCTATACATGTAGTTCTTGAAAGCTGTTTTTCTAAGCATTGTGTGTGGCTTTTTGCGATAATTCCAGCTATATTAAAGGAAAAACCAACAACTAAAACAAACCTACAAAACAGCCTGCAATCTTGTCTAGATCGATGTGAGTCCACAAGCATTGTTTTCATTTGGAACAATCATGTGTAAAAAAAGCAGAGTAGTAGATCGAGATGTAATTACATAATGTGCACTTCGATTTGAACAAGACTTGAAAAAGTATGTTGTGATAAACGCCTTAACATGTTTTTCTCTCTTATTGATATGCGCTGTTTTTCACAATTTATTTTAGTCTGCCTCTAAGAGTTTCGATTAAAACCAACATTTACAACAATCTATAATTTTATTGTTGTTGTTATTAGATTCTTTGCCTTTTGAGATGGTACAACAAAATTTGAATTTATTTCCAAAACCTTTTTGTCAGTCTTCTTAAGGTCAGATGGCTTTCCAAACAAAACAACTTCAGTCTTTGACTCATTGAGTTGGAGCTTATTTTGTGTCATCCATGCTTTAAGGTCAGATATACAGCTTTCTGTTGTCCTGAATAACAAGTTAAGATGTTTTATATTTAAACTTTTGTATATCTGTGTATCGTCCGCATATTGGTGGTGTTGCAGATTGTAATTTCTTACTATGTTTGCGGTGGGCTGCAGATAAATTGTAAAAAGAATAGGACCTAAAACGGAACCCTGTGGAACACCGAATGGTAAAATAACCTCCTCAGAATAAGAAGTTCCAACTTTTACACGGAGAGTCCGAGATCTTAAATAAGATTCAAACCATGCAAGTGCATTTCCTTTAATGTTAAAGCTAATTTGTAGACGATTTAACAGAATTTCATGGTCGATTGTGTCAAATGCTGCACTTAAATCTAAAAGGCTAAGCAAGCAGACGCTACCAGAGTCAAGACTAACAATAATGTCATTGAAAACACGTAAAAGGGCAGTTTCTGTTGAATGTAGAGCTCTATAGGCAGATTGAAAAATTTCTCTGAGCTTATTTATTTAAGGAAACTTATTACATGAATACTAAAAAAAAATCAATATTAACTAAATTTCATTTATTCCGCCTTGCAAATGCAGTGAAGTTTAAACTTTTTCAAGTTCAATTTTCCTATTATCATAATGTTGGTATATTTATCCAGTATGATGTAGGCCTATTTAGTGTGCTAAGAGGTACTAACGAAAGTTTTTTTTTTTTAATCGTAAATTAAAGCGCCATCCTCCAGCACTTAAATGATTCCCTTTTATATGTGTACTATACTACTAACCAATTTGGTCTTTCTTGTGCTCTCTATTAAGATTTGTTAAAACGTGTTAGAGAAAGATATGTTTCAATATACCGTGGAAATCTTACAAAACGAAGTCTGATAAATTTTTCATTAGGACAATTTTGCAAGAGAATGGGTTATTTTTCTCTCTTTGGTTGTGAGTGTGAGACTCATTTGAATTTTTTTTTCTGTGTGATTCTCTTAATTCGAAGCCTACACCACTAATAGGCATAATAAAAGTACTACATTTCAAGGAGAATTCAATGCTCATTGCTGCCCAAACATGCTTTTTAAAGAAATGGTGTTGGGAGAAGTTTGTTATAGAAAGAAAACAATAGGAAACTTTTATAAATGCAGTTTCTTAAAAAAGGTAAAATTCTGTTTACTAATTTTAACACTTTTGTGGTTGATGTATGTCCCCTTATTCAAATTCGTTTAATTTGAAGTTTAGTTTCATTCCTAACCAATTCAAATTATGAGATTTCCATTGTGTTTAAGGTTTATTTCTTAACAATAACATCATTTTTTTTACTGTTGCACATATTATGTACTACAATAGACTATAGTACAAAGCTGCCATTTTGTGCATTTGGAAGTCGTTTGTGTTTTTTAAACAAGTTCACTACTTGATAAATGGAGTTCCACTTGTGGTTAATGTTGCCAAAAATACGGCAATATTATAATAATGCATGGTTGTGTTAAATTGAAATTAGGCAGTGTTAATATTTGTGCGTGCTGTAAAAAACAACAAGACATGCGCTTGAGAATGGAATGCATACCGAAAGTTTTAGCATTTTGTAAAGTTTACTTGCTCAGAATCAGAGCAGGTTATGGTCTGTCTTATATCAGCTGCGTTCCCAAAAGACCCCTTTGGTCCGTTTGTACTAATCGTCTAGTATGTGTGCAGTTAAACATGTACTGATAGATGGCACTGACTGGACAATCTAAGCATTGTTATTCCTGTTCTACTACAGATTACCCCCCGGTCGCCATTGGGTATCTAACCCTGATGAAAATTTTATGACCGAGTTTCTTCTACATGGTGTTGTTGTTGCTGTTGTTGTTCTTGTTGCAGCTGCTTTTCCTGTTGTTGATCCTATTATTATTATTATTATTATTATTATTATTATTATTATTATTATTATTATTATTATTATTATTATTATTATTATCATCATCATCATCATTATTTTTATTTGTATTGTTATCGTTATAAATCTTTCTCTTCTTCTTCTTCTTCTTCTTCTTCTTCTTCTAATTCTACTTCTCTCTCTCTATTTCTCCCTCTCCTCTCCCTCTCAGTCTCTGTCTGTCTGTCTCTCTCTCTCTCTCTCTCTCTCTCTCTCTCTCTCTCTCTCTCTCTCTCTCTCTCTTTCTCTCTTTATTCTCTCTCCTCTCTCTCTCTCTCTCTCTCTCTCTCTCTCTCTCTCTCTCCCTCTCTTTCTTTTCTCTCTTTATTTCTCTTATCTTGCCCTTTCTAAAACAGACAACTACTTTATTATGCTCGTGTCGATATGCCTTTGAGACCGCGCGTAGAATGACTGCCTTGCTCGAACCCTGTGTGGTGAGCTAGGATCTCCAAAAAAAAAAAACTAACAACGAAGAAGAACGACAACAGAACCAACTTCACCCATCTGCCATGGGCTGTTGCAACTCAAATCGTTGCATAGATGCAATTTTAGCACGTCTTATTTTGTAATAAATATGCACACATTCCTTAAATCTTTTTATTCAAATGCTCAACAACGGATAAACTTTTGTTCAAAATCAACTTTGCTGTAAATTGATACTTTGTGGTTTTCAGACACATGTTTATCTATATGTTAATGAGAGAGATAGATAGAAATAGAGAGAGAGACAGACACAGAGACATGTAGAAAAGGGGAAGGAAGAGGGGTGACAGATAGAGATATTGTTTACCAAATGCGCCTTGAACTTGGTCTACCCTATATGACTTTGGTCCTGCACATTCTATCTATATTGATTTATAAAGAGATCGTCATTGCGATGGATTTATAGACCCCGAACAAATCATGTGGCTATGTTATGATCTGGCATTGTCTTTAGTTCTTACTCTTATATTAGCCTTACAATTATAATGTTTATAGGCTACGCTGGCTTGCTGATTGTTAGTTTGCTCGCAGCCAACCGTCTCTAGCTCTCTTTGTACTAGTCGTCTAGCATGTGTACAGTTAAACATGTACTGATAGATGGCACTGACTGGACAATCTAAGCATTGTTTTTCCCGTGCTACTACAGATTATCCCCTGGTCGCCATTGGGTATCTAACCCTGGCTGGCTTGCTGATTGTTAGTCTGCTCGCAGCCAACCATCTCTAGCTCTTTGGATCTTAACTAAGTCATGTGGTAGTGTAGAAATGCACGTACAAAATTATACCCGACAAGGGGCCGACTAAGCTACAGATCTGTTGCAGATGATCGATCAAAGACTTTTAGCCCTGCCTGCGAAAGTAAATAATTCAGACTCCATCTGTTTGAATTTAGACATACCGTTGAAAATACCTTTTCCAAACGGCGATATTTCAGGTATAGTTTATGAAAATTAATTTTACATCTTCTTCTGATGCATTTAGAATTTACACTTATTGTTTTATCGTATGAAGTACATATTAATGCATGGTTATACATGTATTATAATGCACATAAGCCTATGTTTTATGTTTAGATTATAAAAATCTGCATTGTTTTCTTCGGATGCATTTAGCACCTATTGTTTCATCTCAAATAAAGCTACATAATTATGATGAGCGCCCATGCCTACTAGCATTCTTTGCCTTAGATAAATTATTAGTTATAACATATTCGCAATGTCATAGACCCCTCTGCTGTTATGCTGTTATGTCTCAGACCTGTCTGCTGTTATGTTGCAGACCCCTGAGCTGATCTGTAAAGTGCAGCAGCGGTGTGTTTTCACTCTCCCCTGTTCTGGGTGTATAATTTATGTGGCCAACGTGCGTCTTTAGAGGTCTTGTCTGAATGTCGAGAAGATTGAGATATGGCAGATTTCACAAAATGAACCCAGAAATGGCCCAATTTTGGATAGCGGAAAATAGTTACATCATACATCAAATTAAAGGTATTTTAAACGCTGGTTCTTTCACCGTACTTAATTTTAGCTACAAATTTTTACTTTTCGAAAAATTTTAATTTGAAGTTTGCTATAACATCAATAATTTTAGTCTGTGTTGTTGCATATGATTACAATGACTTACAGTTACTTTAAAAAAAAAAAACGTAGCTTAAGTTTGTTTTCATAATTATTTTAATTTCAAGATTGGAGGCTTCTTAAAATTAATATATACATTTTCAACATTAAAACATTGTTAAAGACCTCAAAACTAATGCGTGGAATCAATTTGAAGTCTCATATTATAAATACAGTCAAACCTGTCTAAGACGACCACTGAAGATCCTGGGTCAAAGTGGTCGTCTTGGACAGGTGGTCGTCTTGGACAGGTCAAAACTTTCCGTTCTGAGTTCCCAACCACAAAAATATGTTGTTGGTCGCAGGCTTAGACTGCCGTACGGCCCATTAAAAAGAAGAGGAAGAAGAAGAAGAAGAAGAAGAAGAAGAAGAAGAAGAAGAAGAAGAAGAAGAAGAAGAAGAAGAAGAAGAAGAAGAAGAAGAAGAAGAAGAAGAAGGAGGAGGAGGAGGAGGAGGAGAAGAAGACGTCGACGACAAAGAAGAAGAAGAAGAAGAAGGAGGAGGAGGAGGAGGGAGGAGGGAGGAGGGAGGAGGAGGAGGAGGAGGAGGATTTTCCATAATCCGACTTTTATGTAAAACTGAGTGGAAGTTTGATGACCATAAAAGGAAGCAACGACCATTTATGGAACCTCCACTCATGATCTTTTGAAGTTACAATCCGCCGTTAACCAAGGCCTTCTTGTCTGACACCTGTCTAGACACGCAATCTTCCTAGTAACACTGGCTCGTTGTGGTCAGTGAAGCATGTCAAACAAATATACCAAAATTAATGTTAAGTCATCTTTTGTTTGCCGGGCCTTTCATGGTCAAGACTGGTAAATGATGTTATGGGGTGGTCTCTTTAACAGGTTAAAGACCATTTTGGTAGAGAAAATAGGTGGTCGCGGTCGCGTTGGAGAGGTGGTCGTTTTATGGGGTGTATTTATATAGTAAAAAATCAAGGGGGTGGTGGATAGCTGGTCGCTTGACCAGGTGGTCGTCTTAGACAGGTGGTCGCTTGAGCAGGTTTGACTGTACTCAGATGCAAATACCAGCATCCAATGTTAAGCCAATTATACACAAGTTTATAAGAGAAAACTGGAAAGTGCGATAGAACAATATGACAACCAACAAATTGCACTGTCCAACCACATATAGGTCACTGGGCAGGAATTTCTGAGGCAAGACGACGAGACCAGGTGGTACTCGATCGAGTCCGACTTGGACATTCTCATCTTACTCACGCTTTTTACTATAAGTTCTTCTTCATGTCCTTCTTTGTTTTTTCATATTCTTGTTCTTCATGTTCTTCTTCTTCTTCCTTTTCTTCTTCTTCTTCTTCTTCTTCTTCTTCTTCTTCTTCTTCTTCTTCTTCTTCTTCTTCTTCTTCTTCTTCTTCTTGTTCCACTTTTTATTTTTGTTCTTATTTTTATTGGTTCTATTCTTTTTGTTCATGTTCTTGTTTTTTTTTTTTTTTTTAATCGCCCCTAGTGTTGTTAATTTTATTTTTAGTTTTTATTTTTTTGTTGGCGTTCTTTTTCTTCTTGTTCTTTTTATTTTTTTTTTAATCATTGTTTTGCTTTCATTTTTTTTAATGATACTTCATAACAACTTTTAAATTCCAACCAGTGAAAATTAATATGAACAAGTTTAGGTTTACATTAGGTCTCACATAAAATTGTTTTTCTGTGTAATTGTGTGAGACAGGTATCTGTATGCCGTTATGGCATTTGAGATGATTTGTAGAACACACGATAATTGTACTGCAAAGAATTGTATTTGCCCCCACTCACTCTGAGTATTCTCAAGTAGAGATAGAAAAGCTCTCTCTCTCACATTCTCTCTCAGTCTCACTCTCTCATTCTCTCTATTTCACGCCTGCTAGATTCCCCAAGGGGTAGCTTAAAAAAAATATGTTCAACCTACACCACAAACATGTACAAGGCTTGTTTTGTTTTGTCAAAAATACTTCGAGGCTTTGAGGAGATGTGAAAAATATACCATTGATATATATGGTACATCAACGTAAGTTATGTTAAATGTAAAAATGAAGATTTTTTACACATTAAGAGATTTACAATCCTTTTGCACATATTATTTTCCTGCACACCCTGACATGTCTAGCTTTTCCAAAACGTCTCTCAGAGTCTCAGTATTATAATTATAAGCTTCATATAATTTTAAGTATATGCATATATATATATATGATTAAATTGGTGACTTGTTCTTAGCCTAGTTGTAATATCCTACCTTTATTTCGTTACATATTACAATTATGTCATGTCAGATCTGCAGCTGTGTTTTAAAAGGACAAACAAAACCAAATGACAAGTCTTTCCTCAGATTTGCTTGCTTCACTTAGAGACAACATTTATTTACCGCTTGACTTAAAGATGGTCGCTTAGATGATCCTATGGCTCAAGAATAGGACCCTATAAAGTGGTTCCCAACTAGCATTTGAAATGTTAGGTTTGATTTCATGACAATCATCTGAATCTTTGAACTCAACCATTTTTTATATGGTTTTAACTCTTTGAACCCTATAGCCCTGACCTCATTGACCAATATTCCTGGCCCCTCACTGCTCTTACTCAAATATCATAAAAAACATGCTTGATTGATGCGGACATCTTTAACTGACGCTATTTTTTATTTTAAACAGGATTTGAATCTTATTTGTAGTTATTTATAGCGCGTTAGATCACATCCCTCCAATCCAAATCCTGATATAGCGGTATTACGGCCTAGGGTCAAATTTATTTTAAGGCAGATACCGCTGTAGCGGGATTACGGATAGTTGACAAATAATTACATCCTGCTGTAGCGGGATTACGGGTTCAAAGGGTTTATTTGCACCCTATATATTTTATTTAAATAAGAAAAGTTATTGATATTGTTATCGATTTCTTAGTCACCAATCGTATTCTTGTCTATAAAGCTGTATCTTAACATTTTCCAAGCATCCTTTATTCATTTTTCCTGTCTTGCAACTTTCAGGCGAATATCAGGAGAGTCCCAGGTACACCCAGAACAAAGGGACTTTGACAGATCTGTTTCCTTGCCAGGCAACAACACATACAAAATCACAGGCATGTCTGGTGCAGGCTTCTGGCAACAACTCAAAATCTTGATATGGCGAAACACAAAGCTCAAGTTGATGAACAAAGGATTACTAGCTCAAGTAAGTTTTATCTTTTTACATATTGTGTACACATGTCCTAATTTTTTTAATATTAAAGTTATAGAGATCTGTAATGAATTGACAGTCTACTGTTTTATATCAATGACACTCTACTGCTACTTGTCAATCAAAATGTTTTTTCGCTATGATCTGGTCAGTAGGTATTGATTGAGCTGCAATTTGTGAGGTGTCATTAAAAAGTTAATGTGAGCTGTTTTGGTAAAATCAGAGATGACAGCATGAGTAGGTCCTATTTGTACAGAAGAAGCAAAAACTGTAGAGATTGGGAGCCTAGGCTGGAATTTATATTAGAGCTCATGGTCAAGTCATCAATCTGTTATAGCCCACATTTTTTATTGCATTTTTCTCAAAAGTGCAAAAGATGTAGATGGAACCTTTTTAACAACAACAACAAAAAAAGAATGAAAGGTGATCGTATTACTACATTACTCCATATCTTTGCACAAAAAAAAAAAAATAAATAAATTCCATACCTAGAACATAAGCAAATAAAATTTGTTAAATTTAATGTTTTCCCTTTACCATTGCTCTGCCATTATTTAGGATCTGATTGTCCCAGTCTTATTTGCGGGTTTGTTAGCCTTGTTTCATGTTACGATGAAATCGGAGAAGAAGCCCAGTATGGAGTTTCCAGTCAACCCGCTGAACATGGCATTTGGACCGCCGCCTTTCTCTGGGAGAGAAATTCTGGTAGCACCAGACTCCCCACAGGTAAACTCTTTGTAACACAAGAGATGGTGAGAGATTTTAACTTAAAATATGTGCATATTTTTTTTCTTTAGTCTCCTCTTTATATTTTTAAAACTTTTACTGAAATAACTTTTTTGATCTTACAACTTGCTTCATGAATCAAATTGATCTCTATGTTTTTAATCTTGTTTTCACATGTTTGAGATGCAGTTCCTATTAAATCTATCTGCTTTCCTGAATTCCTTGTGAGTTTGAAGTTTGAGATAAGAATAATTCTCACCATAACAACACATAGCTTTTGTGACAGTTTTCATTAGCTGATTATGAAGAAAACCTACACAGACTGAAGAAAAAAGAAAAAGAAACAATTAAAGGATTATTAAATACGTTAGCAGTCTAGATTTATCTATAATTCTAAAGATTAAAAAAAAAAAAATATATATAAAGTGTAACTGCATTGTTGGTACTCTGCTTCATGACTTTTGTATCAGAGTTAAATTACATGAAAGTAATCTTTGCGCACACCGAAACCAAGATTATTCTGTGTATACTAATCATGTGCTCTCTTTGAGAGAAATTTATCAGATAATGAATCTTTGATATTCCATTATTTGGCAGAATTTTTTTTAAAAACTGACTGTTATGATGAGCAACATTTTTGTATATTTTACAACAGGGTTGAACTCAAAAGTAAATTATAAACTAAAGACTAAAATCCACTGAAGGGTCATGTTTTAAATAACATTTATGTCCACTGCTGGCACCTATCTCTTCTAATCCATCAATCCGGATCTCTCAACCCATTAGCACAACCAGTGGATGAAAGATGCTGTACAGCAGCTCTTAGGTACTCCAAAGTTCAGGATGTTCGACTCCAGCGCTGCAGCCGAGGCTTACTACACCCATGCAAACCTCACAGTTAGGAGAAAAATAGCAGCTGGTGTAGTGTTCCATTATAAGAATGATGCTAATGCATACGCCATTCGCATGAATCCAAACCTGATACCCGGCACCACAGATTTTCATAACTTTGACAGAGGTAGGAAGATTTGCTTATACTGGTAACACATTTAAGTACATTTTACAAGCTGTTGGTAAGGTATATTGTAAAAAGAACCACAAGAATGTAATTCAACCAAATATGTTTTAATGCCCCCCCTGATCTATTTAGTGTTTTCATTTTAAGGCTAGTTCTGAAATTCAAATAAAACTCTCTTTTAGCCCTCAACTAACATAGACTTGGTGTACTGATACACCAAAATAATTATTAATCATTGCGCTGCCAAGATATCTCTCGGGCATCTGCCACATTTTTTAGAAACTTATAGTTTTCTGAAATATTTAAAGTTCTTATGCTCTAACACCTACTAACTTCTAGTTGACATGTATGTCATCTCATCACCTAAGTTGTAAAATGTTCAATCTCATTTCTAAAATATTCAGAACTTTTAGTACCTCCTATTAAATGAAATAGGATTGAGGTGACAATCTGTTGTCAATCAAACAATTAGCCCCATTACTTATTTCTAATGCTCAATCTCTGCTGAAGGTTATTGAACTTTTAGCCTAGTATTGGATTTGCTGTCAATTTTTGTTGTTTTTTTTTTGTTTTTTTTGTAAATCGAAAAGTTGAAATTTCAAATTGTTATAATAATAA
>RQTK01001371.1:50712-101910 GCA_003991915.1 Elysia chlorotica | reverse complement strand
GCGATGCGCTTTTACTTAGTAAGGGAACTAAAGACTATTTAAAATATAGGAATTATAAGAAAAAGTACTTCCCCATTTGCAGAATCTGTGGACGTCGTCAAGAAAAAGGGCGGATTGAATCAAATTATTATGTATCGGTTATCGGCGGCAGCAATATTACACTTTTTGATCCGCACCCAGCAACACAACCAACAGACTTGTTTAGCAAGGCACAGCTAGATCGACCTGAGCAAAGGTCATTGATAGTCTATCGCTGTACTCTCAGATGGCATGGAGAAGACTTCAGAAGCGCTCATAATCAAGGAACCTAAAATTAAAAAATTTCCACCTGGCAACCAAGTTTTGGTGGAAGTACAGCCAAAACAAGGGATGGCAAACGTTGGCGACCAGGAAGTTTTAACAGATGACAATATTATGAGTTTAGTCGGAGTAGCTGTCGTCCAGGAAGTTTCACCAGACTACGATTTTGAAAAACATTACAAACGAAATCGTCCAAATGCCTTTCGGCATAAAAATAAAAACCTAGGGATAACTTGATCCGACCTGTAAAGAACTTGCTCACGGAATGGACCATGTCACTGCCTAGAAGGACGATATCTTGAAACTCATGAATTATTTCGTCGAATGAGTGAAGCGAACAAAATGCCCGACTGCATAGTTGCGTCATCAGAAGTCGAAATAGTCACACATTGGGAGACAAAAGGTACCATTTAACCTGTAGTGCGGAAATGAAGCCAAAATGGCCCAAAAGCGAAGACAAAGAAAAAATGTCGATCTCTTCTTGGACTTTGAAATCATGAGTTCGTTCCAAACTTTGCAGCTGTTGCAGTCCCGTTATCTGATCTTGAAAGAAGAAGCATGCCTCATTTTGAGCAACGACAAGAAAATGCCTTTATAGCGTTAAAGAAAGCTATTATTTCGCGACCTACTTAGGATTCGCCAAATGTAACTGCGAAATCTGTGCTTCAAAAGCGCTCTTATAATCAAGGAACCAAAATCACAAAATTTTCACATGGTGACCAAGTTTTGGTTTCATTACTAAAAAAAATTCAGTTTATACTCCTTTTGCAGTGAAAACGACATTGTAGAGTTACATCAGTAGTTTGTACATACGACTGTAGAGTAAAGAAGAACACTATGCACGCTAAGCCGCCATCAGGAAGTACAGCGGAAACGAGAGGACCATTCACCAGACTACGATTTTGTATTGCATTAGTAGCTGTTGTCGAGGAAAGAACTGATGAGAAAGAGTAAGTGACTTTGCAAAACTACGAAGGTAGACGAAGAACGAATCCCTCATTGATCTCAAGTTTTTGGCAGCAATTATCAACAGATCAAGGTCTACGAGTCAAAGATGTTATGAACGAGTATCGACACATCTTTATAGATCTGCCTGGGAGTAAATCTTCGACCCAATATCGTACCGCTGGTGGGTCAATTGCCATACAGTATTCCCTTTGCGATGCGGTTTCACTAATGACAGGAACTAAAGACTATTGAAAATATGGGAATCATAAGAAAAAGTACTTCCCCATTAATTTGCAGCATCTGAGGACGTCGTCAAGAAAAAGGGCGGATTGAATCAAATAATTATGTATCGGTTTTCGGCGGCAGCAAGATTACATTTTTTGATCCGCACCCAGCATCACCACCAACAGACGTGTTTCAAGCAGGCACAGCTAGATCGACCTAAGTAAAGGTTATTATTAGTCAATCCCGGTACCCGCAGATGCATGGAAAAGACTTCGAAAGCGATTATATAATCAAGGAACCAAAATTACTAAATTTTCATCCGGCGACCTAGTTTTGGTTTCAATACTAAAAAAATCAGTTTAAACTCCTGATGCAGTTAAAGGGACATAAGGGAGTTAAATCAGTGGTGTGCACGTACGACTGTAGAGTAAAGAAGAAGACTATGCACGCTTTATCAGTTGCAATGAGGAGGTACAGCCGAAACAAGGGGTGGCAAACGTTGGCGACAGGAATTTTAACAGATGACAATACTGTCAGCTTCGTCGGAGTACCTATCGTCGAGGAAAGAACTGATGAGAAAGAATGAGTAAGTGACTTTGCAGAACTAAGAAATTGGTCTCAAGTTTTGGACAGCCATTATCTACAGATCAAGCTCCACGAGTCAAAGATGTAATGGACGAGTATCGACATTGTTACAGTGTTGTTCGACAGGACATGTATGTGAAGGTTTTCCAATCTTTACAAAAACATCAAACTACCAATTTAACAGCTAGGAGTACTAAGGTATTTCTTAAAATCACTCCATAGTCCTTCAGTATGCTTACCATCGAAAGAGAGACCGTACCTAGAGAGGCTCTCATCATTAAACATCTGACACGAAATGTTTGCATATGGAAACCTTCCGTATTTTCCAGCCACAATTTAAATCTTCCTTGGCTTTTTCAGTTAAAATATGGAATTGCAATTTCTCTTTGATTTTTTAAGAAGAGTTTCGAAATACTTTTAGTCTCTAATAAAAAAAAACAGGATCATACAGATTTACACGACTAATTGAAACCACATGACCAATTAACTCAGCTAGTTGTCGAACAGCAGTATGTTCTAACTATTTTTCCATTCTTCCATTCTTTTACTAGGGATCAGCTGTGATTTCTTGAATGAAAGAAACTGCTAAATTACTTGATTCGTTAGGGTTTACTAACCCTAACGAATCAAGTAATTTAGCAGTTTCTGTGACATTTTGTCAGCACTCTTCAAAGAAATCCCCTTGCAAATAAATGTCATTCAAATATCCAGAATTTACAAAACCACATGTCTGCAAGTAAGATAATGGTATTTTCAATATCTTGGTGAAAAACTCATAAAGTGTCTCATCAAAATAAAATTGGAAATATTTCCTATAATCAGGATGGATAGGATAGAATAATAAGCGTCTTTTAAGTCCAACTTTGCAAAGAAACAGTCTTGCTTAGGTAATTCTAACACAGAGTTTAAAGTGTCCATTTTGAAATGTATTAAAACTTATGTTTTTCATTGAAGGATTTTTAGGATAAACCTATTTGAGCCATCTGGCTTTTGTCTCAAAAACATGTGGATATAACTAATATTCCACTTTCACTTTCTGTGTTAAAAATCTATTTATTTCTTGACGAACCGCTTCTTTTTCAGTCTAACCAAAATATATTACACCCTTTATATTTTCTAATTATTTTTTATCAGATGTAAGGGCTTCCAAATCCTCATAAGCTTTTTGTACCTTATTTGCAATATAATTTTCTTCTGTATTATTTAAGGTGAGGTTTACAGAGGCTAATTTTGGTGGGGGACGGGTTGCTGGACCCCCGGATTTTGTCCCTCATATCTGCGACGACTTTAATTTAGATAATACTAGGGTTGTTTGGAGCCGCTCCCTGATTGGAATTTGTAGGGACGACTCCGGTTGCCTGGGGGAGGGGGCTGTTATGTAGAGGTAGTACCTTTGGTCACAGAGTACGCCGACGTGTCGTTTCCGACATGACCTCTGACAACTGGTCCTCGCTTACAGCTCCGCTCATGTATGGCTCCCAGTAGTTGCTGCGCACGGCAACGGCCATCCCTTGGTAACCTGCAGTCGGCTGTGGGGCTAAATGCATGGGCAGCTCACAGTGGCCATAGCTCAAAGTGAGTCGTTCCAGTATGGGCGCCATCTTCGCCCTAGTGCGCGAAGTCTGTTCCGGCAGTGGAAGCGGAGGAGTCAGCAATCTATGACCAACGGTTTCGAGGCGGTTTAGCAAAGGTGTGTGGTACACTCTGGGGTGCATTCAAGATGTAAAAGATATGCAGCCAGCCACCGTGGAAAACGCTGAATCGTTACCACGTAATCTCATAGTCAGCAATGGCAATCCAAAAACAATGGTTCAGACAAGAAGACAAGCTAGAAGTTGTGCGGGTGAAACCGAGACTCCTGCGGCTGAAGTACCCGTTGTAAATAGTAACAGGGAAGAGATTAACCGCCCCGCTAGTAGTGCTCATGTTCATGACGAGTTTTGCCCAAATCCATTGCGAGGGCTTAACCCCGATCCAATAAGTGCGAAAACGAGAAGGAAGGATCTTAGAGTACGTACATGGAATGTAAGAACACTAAACGAACCAGAGAAACTGACAAACCTAATGCAAGAAGCAAAATATATGAACACAGACTTGTTGGGCGTGTGTGAAACTAGATGGACAGATTCAGGATGTGCACACTCTGAAGAACATGTATTTCTATATTCAGGGGGAAAGAGCATAAACACGGTGTTGGCATATTGATAAAGAAACATCTGCAAAAACACGTACTTGGATACTGGCCAGTGAATGAAAGAATTATTCTTCTGAAAATAAAAGCCCATCCGTTTGATCTCGCGATAGTTCAGATCTACGCCCCAACAACAGACTACTCGGACGCAGAGGTAGAGCAATTCTATGAGCAAATTCGCCAGGTGACGAAACAAGTTAAGTCTACAGACATCCTGATAATCATGGGGGATCTGAATGCAAAAGTCGACAACACTCCTTACTGTGGGTCGTTTCGGTCTGGGAAAGCAAAATGAGAGAGGAGAGAGGCTTATACAATTTTGCGAAGAACATCAGTTGATCATAGCAAACACTCACTTCAAACAAACAGCCAGAAAACTCTACACGTGGAAAAGCCCTGGTGACGTTAGCCGAAACCAAATCGACTATATAATGATCAGCATCCGCTTTAAGAACAATGTAAAAAGTGTAAAGACATACCCAGGAGCAGACATCCACTCAGACCACAACCCAGTGGTGGCAAAGCTTCAAATCAAACTAAAAGTGTGTAACAAACCAACCAAACACTCAGCAAAAATAGACATCTCAGCACTTAAAATGTCAACTATGCAAGAGCAATACCTAGTCACTGTCAAAAACAAATTTGAGTCACTGATGAACATAACAGACTCACAAGAGGCAGTTGACAAAAGAGAGATAATAGAGAAGAGATGGGAAGCCCTGAAAACAAGCATGCAGGAAGCTAACGAACAAATCCCAAGAGTAGAGAAAAAGGCAAAACAAAAATGGATGGCGGAAGAAATACTTCAACTAATGAAGAAAAGAAAGCAAAGGAAAGGCACCCCAGAGTACGCTGCACTCAATCTCTTAATACGATCAGAATGTCGGAAGGCTAAAGAGAAATGGCTTCAGGACCAATGCTCAAAAGTAGAAAGTTCCTCACTCCATGGCAGATCCAAAACAATGTACGACACCCTAAAAGAGATCAGAGGTACCACCAGACAGAACAACAGTACAGGTTGTATAAAAGACAAAGAAGGAAACATGCTCTTTGAACAGGACAAAATCAAAGCTCGCTGGGTCGAATACGTCGGAGATCTATTTGATGACGCGAGACCAGAAAAGCCTACAATGCCAAACGAAGAAGGCCCTCCTATAATGAGAGAAGAAGTAGAGTATGCATTGAGGGGCATAAAGGACGGAAAAGCAAGTGGATTAGACAATATCACCATCGAAATGTTAAAGGCACTAAAGGAATTTGGCGTTGATGAACTAACAAAGTTATGTAATGATATATACGACACAGGACATCTTCCAAATGACATGAAAGAGTCAGTTTTCATTACACTTCCAAAAACCCCCAGCGCAACTGAATGTGGGAACTTTCGTACCATCAGTCTTATGAGTCACACAATGAAATTACTTCTAAAAATAATACTAAACCGCATTGGTCCAAAGATCAACAAAGAAGTCGGACATGAACAATTTGGTTTTCGACCTAACAGTGGTACTCGTGAGGGCATTATGTGTATGAAGATGGTTTGCGAAAAATACTTGGAGAAGCATAAAGATATATACGTCTGCTTTATTGATTACGCCAAAGCATTCGATAGAGTTCATCATCGATGAACGAACAAAGTTATGTAATGATATATACGACACAGGTCATCTTCCAAATGACATGAAAGAGTCAGTTTTCATTACACTTCCAAAACCCCCAGCGCAACTGAATGTGGGAACCTTCGTACCATCAGTCTTATGAGTCACACAATGAAATTACTTCTCAAAATAATACTAAACCGCATTGGTCCAAAGAACAACAAAGAAGTCGGACATGAACAATTTGGTTTTCGGCCTAACAGTGGTACTCGTGAGGGCATTATGTGTATGAAGATGGTTTGCGAAAAATACTTGGAGAAGCATAAAGATATATACGTCTGCTTTATTAATTACGTCAAAGCATTCGATAGAGTTCAGCATACCAAATTGATAGAATGCCTAAAGGGCATCGGCATAGACGGCAAAGATATACGTATCATCAGAAACATCTACTGGGAACAGACATCATGCATTAGAATTGGTGAGGAAGTAACAGATCAGACAAGTATACAAAGAGGCGTCAGACAAGGCTGCGTAATGTCCCCTAGCTTATTCAATCTATACACAGAAATCATCTTTCGAAACATCAATGAACTACCAGGTATGAACATCTCTGGGCAAAACATAAACAACATCAGATACATGTTGCAGAAACAACAGAACAACTACAGGCACTCTTGGACAAAGTGAACGAAGAGAGTGAGAAATCTGGACTCGCGATGAACGCTAAGAAGACTAAAGTAATGGTTATCAATCGCAAAGACATAACACCAAAGATCAATATCAACATTGGTAACACTGTGCTTGAACAGGTCAGCACATTCATTTACTTAGATCAATTGATCAGTGATGACAATAGAGCAGACCAAGACATTAAACGCAGAATCGGAATTGCAAAAACCAGTTTCAACAGCCTACTGAATACTTTTACATCAAATTCCATCAGCATGAAGACAAAGCTTCAACTACTCAAAACGTTTGTCTGGTCCACCCTGTTATACGGGTCAGAGACATGGTCGATTAGTAAAGCACAAATGAACAAAATAGAAGCTTTCGAAATGTATGCATTTAGGAGAATAGGGAAGATATCATGGCGACAAAAATTGACCAACTACGAAGTGTTACAAAAATTGAAAATAAGAAGAGAAATAGGGCAGTGTATTAGAGATAGGAAGCTGCAATATTATGGACACCTCATGCGTTATGAAAGTGTGATAAGAGATCTCTATAACGGCGAAGTGGCCGGGGACCGGGGACGCCCCGGGGACGCCCCAGAACGAAATGCAACATCACAGAATGGACGTGCTACTCGCTGGTGCAGTGCCAACGACTTGCGCAGGACAGATGTCAATGGAGGGCCATTGCAGCCAACCTTCGCAAGGAGACGGCACCCGGATGATGACTCCGGTTGAAGTTTTTTGGCGCTCTAATACTTGTGGCCATTTTCGAGGACTCCCCCAAGTCCTTGGTTTTTTGAAGGAGGTCAGTTCCAAACAGCAGTTCAGTGGAGTCTTGACTGTGTGGTCAGGTCGCCACAGAGCGGTTTGTAAACATCCGCCACCTCACTTCTCATAATGTCTTTACGCAAGGCAGACAGATCACTGTAGCTGGCACAGTTCAGGCGAACAATGTCGTTTGCTGATGCAGCTTTTTATGTTCATTGCGGAGTTGCCTTTCCTGGCCCCTCTTAAGCCAGCCAAGAGCTTAACCGAAGTCTTTTTGTTATAATGGTCAGTTTGATATCCCGCAACCGCTGGTTTTTGGTTACTTCCCCATTGGTTTTTGAATGTACAGACTTGGGGTACTGTTCTAAGAGGTCTTTAGCCTCATATGGTTTTTTGAATAGCCCGGCATCTACGATCTGGATAAGTTTGTCATCAATCTTGTCGTGGAAGGCCTCCAAATTGGTGAGGGTGCTGTCAGCATCCTCCTCAGACACTCCCCCCCCCCCCCCCCCCCACCCACCCCCCCCCCCCCCCCGACACACACACACACACACCTCAGACAGGACAGACAGATTGTTAAAATCGTTCAGTGAGTATTGGACACTCCGGCGCAGAGGTACATCCATGGGGCGATTCATTATCTGTTTTCCTCTTCCCCTTCCTGTTTCCTTCAAAGCCTTTTTTAGGTTTTGAAGCGCCAGAGCCCGAGGGTGAAGGGGAACGATCTCGACGCCTAGAAACAGGCTTGCTGTATTTTTGCAGCTCTGCCACAGTACATCTCAGGATGGTCAAAGTCATGCGCCACAGAAGCAAGAGTATGTTGTTCATTTACATTATCACTGGAGAGTCGGGCATAGTTGATATTAAACGGAACATATAATATAAAATAAACACTCCTCAATGAAACCTACAAATAGTCAGTTACTACAACTACTACTACTACTACTACTACTACTACTACTACTACTACTACTACTACTACTACTACTACTACTACTACTACTACTACTACTACTACTACTACTACTACTACTACTACTACTACTACTACTACAATATCAAAATGTTATCACCTAGCATATTTTCTGACCGGGGTTCGAACCCACCTTTCGTCAGACCATACGACGGACCCTTTAAAGTTTTGCCACGATATGATAAACATTTCCATATTCTGAAAAACAATAAATACACACGAAGTACACGCGTATCTATGGACAGACTAGTTAAACCCGCCTTTTCTATCGATCCTAGGCCCGCTCCGCAAGTCGTGCACTACTCGGCCCATAGCACAAACATAGAAGACTGTGTCGACAAACCTTCAGAGACTCATCCGAGTTCGACTAGATCAGGCAGAACCATAAGGGAACCAAATAGATTTAGAACCATTCTCATGCTAGATCATTTTGAACATAAAAAAGGGAATTTGGTATTCTTTGTTTTTAAAAATGTTTCATAGGGACTTTGGGGATCAAGGGTCACAATAACACCCTCCCAAAGGTCAAGATGTAAGGCATCTTTAGTCTTAAGTTTAATATTATCATGTTAATAGATAGTATTAGTTCTAGTACAAACAAATGATGTTCTGATAACTTGCAATGATTACTATTATTTTTCGGGTTTTATTGTTTTACTGTCCCGCATATGACTTTTGTTGTTTTGTTTAGATATGCAACATTCTGGGGGGAGCCATGTAGAGATCTCATTCTTATTAAGTCTTATCATGTTGTATATTTCTTAGTTTTTCGTTTCGTAATTTAGTTTCTTTTGTTTACTTTTGTAAAATAAAAGCGAAAGTAGAATCTAAAAAAAAACCTTTGCTGCGATTGGATTGCTTTAAATAGTAACAACGAGAATTTTGATGACGTTTTACGCATGTGTACCTACCGAAGCAAGCGCTTCGGTAGGTACACGTGTACCCACGGAAGCATAACCTAAGTAATATTTAATAATGCTATTTATACATCTATGGGTGCATCTTGTAGTTTCTGGAGAGTTGAAACACACACATGGCCTACATTTGAGTCACAGAAATAAAAAGTTGAGAGATGGGTGGTTAGCAAAAACATCCATGTACAGAAAAGAAGCTTGTAGAAACTATAGTAGAAATGGTTAATACATCACATGTATTTTTTTTTTTTTTTTTTTTTTTTTTTTTTTTTTTTTTTTTTTGGTTAGGAAAAAAATATCCAAACTTTCGAGAAGTTGCAATATCGATAGAACTATAGTTATATCGAATGTTCAGTTATTGTATTCAACCACAGATTGCTATTAATAGAAATCTGTGACTAGCTTTCAATATGGCCGATGTAAACATAAACATTCATGGGATGGAAGATATCATCGGAGACCTTTTTGTGGAAGGGTTACAAGGCCTTAAAAAACATCCTTCAATTAATTGTAGGTCCAAAGATCTGATGGGGCCTGTTTATCCTGGAGAAACTTTAAAATTTGTTGCTGTCGTGAAAATGAACCCTAGATCTAAATCTAATGATTTAAACCTATGGAAAAAATGCATTTCTCATTCCTCTGGACAAGCCGAAATTCGCAGCTCAAATGAACAGAGGCCTCAATCTAGATCTAGATCTAAAAGTAAAAAAGATTTGGGAGCTAAAAGTGATGAGAGTACTCATAAAAAACTGAGTAGATATGACATACCTCATCAAGATATCCATGAAAAGGAAATGATTTGTCCTGTTGTTGTGACATACACTGGGACAAGCTCCAAGTCCAAGTCGAACCAATGCACTGCTGATTTAGATCTAGATATATCAGATTTTAAGGTGAGTGGTAACTCGATCTAGAATAGGCAAAATAAATAAAACATCTTGAAATGTCTAGATTCTAGGTTCCCAAGAGTCCGGAGAGAGTTCTCTACGGGTTTAATGTATCCTAGGTTCCCCTAAAAAGTCCATTAAGACTGACATTCGACAATTTTATGTGCTGCCACACACGAGACAGGGCTGGGATACCATGACTCCTGTCTCAGAACGTCACGCTATACTTTCACCGATCCAACCAGTTACAGAGGATGAGGAATGGTAAATCTGGCGTTTGTGGGATTAGATCCACTCACCTCCTGATCTGGAGACCAACGCTCTACCTCTTGCACCCCTATAACTTCTGACAGTTTTTGTACTGCCAGTTATATAACCAGAGCAGGGATACCAAATTATCTCAAAAGAGAACATTCTGACAGCAATCCAACCAGTACGAAAAAAGATGGCCAGATCAAGGAAAGAATCCTGGTCATTTGGATTCAACTGATAGGCTTCATTGTAGAGAATGCATGCTTTTTAATTTTTTTCCCATCAATCTAGTTTTAAAGTTCTCTTTCTAAGTCTAACTATCAAAGATACACATTTGCAAGATAATGCAAAGAAGGCACCAGTTCCGCCTAGAATGCTTTTCAAGTGCAAGGTAGTAAAGATAGGATTTTACTAATTAGTAAAAGAAGAAAACTAGTTTGGTAAAACTAAAAGGTAAAAATAACAAGATGTCCAAAATTCTTATCAGCAACTTGTTCTTTCAACTCTTTCATACAAAAAAACTTCTGTCATCATACATAGATACAAGGAGTGCAAATGTCGCTCCACCAAGACAAAAGACAGGCATACACACACACATACATGTGTACACACTGTTGTTAAAGTTATTCAGGTGCTGACCACTTGGCAAAACTTTGTGTGACTGTGGCAATTGTAATTGGCTCACTTTTACACTTTTCTGAGGATAGGAGGTCTACAAGTACTGTAACTGTCGGTGGTTTGCTCAGTAATGTTTGATAATTACCGGCTCCAGATAGCTCCCTCTGTCTGGACCTGCACTCGTAAGCAGATAATGTGATACATCATACTTGATAGGTGTCCGAAAATTGGCTCAGCCATCTGGTGTGATATTTTTCTGGAAATCCAAAGGATGTTGATATAATTAAATATTAACAACGTTGATTCATTAAAATGCAGTCACCAGTGCTCAGGATCCAAGGATGTCCAAGGTTCAAATCTTTGGCGTTGCTGCTCTTTTAGTCTTTATCCACCCACCCCCTTTTTTAGCCCTCTTTCTGCCCATCCCTTTAGGACACCTATTGGACATAACATGAATTTTAGGATTGCATTTTTAAGAATCTAAGGCATCAAATATCTCTAGTATTAGTGCTCTGGATTGACAAGTAGGAGGTCAAAGGTTCGATCCTCAGCTGGTAATTCTTTTTCTTCTTTTTTCGATGGACAGTATCATTTCTGATGGTTGTGCGCCTCAGGTGCTCCTGTCTTCCGTAAAGCTTTAATTGTAGTAGGACAGGAATTGGCCAGATATGTTTTCTATAAACTGCCAGTAAGGAACATTCCTGCAGGATGTGCTCGGATGTTTGATTCGCTCTTTCACATGTGCATTGCTGTGTAGGTGTGATGCGAAGCTTGTGCATGTGCTAATTTAGGCGGTTGTGGCCAGTTCTGAGTCTAAATATGATCACTTGCTCTTTTCTGTCTAATGCATAGTATGCGTGTTTGGGGTTGTAGGTTGGCTGGATTTTGTTTCCATTTATTGTTACGCACAATCTTGATGTAGGTTTTTGTTAGTGGTAGATTTATCCTCCTGTTGTTTTGCTGCACTCTGTTTTGTAAAAGTATCTGTTGTCTCATTTCCATGAAGGTTGCAGTGTGATGGGACCCACTGCAGTTCTACCATTCTGTTGTCAATATCATTGAGGGCTGATGATAATTTATCTATTTCACTGTCCTCGTTACTTTGTATTTCCTGGAGAAGGGAAGCATCTGTAAGGAAGACTACGTTAGTCAAATAGGGTTCTATTCGGGTAAATTTTATATGGGTTGCTGCTTTTTAAAGGGCCTTTACCTTAGTTTTATAGTTGCTAGAATAGGTGCCGATTAGGATACACAGCTCTTCTTCTTGCCCTCCTGGATACTAGACATAATGCTAGCTCAGCCATTTCAGATTGCTTACTCGGCAGATCCGTGTGTGCATTATTGTAAATATGAGTCCATGTTTGTGTCGGGTAGTGATAATTGGAGATGTTCTAAGGTGCAGGATTTTTTTTCAAGGTTGCTTTGAGAGTCTTTAGTTTTAATCATGACAATAGTAAAATTATGGTTCAGATCCTAGGCTAGAACACAAAGACATTATTTTTTTCATGGGCTGGTTTTTTAGTCGCTTGAATTTAGCAGCTTGAGTCTCTATTGTATTCAAGGCTAGGTGCATCCTATAGTTGGCAGTAGTAAGGTGTTCTTCCATGCACCATATTGCAAGATCATCAGCATAAACGGCCCCATAAACTTTTCAAGGCATGTTTTTGAGGATATCATTAATTTATGCACACTAGGAAGAGGGTGGGGCTCAGGACACATCCTTGGGGTACTCCTTCTCAACGTTTTTTTGTAGTTGTCGTAAGCTCTTTTGGCTTTTCTGTTGTGTACGAGGGCAGGCTGATAAATAAGGGTCGTTTTTTAATAACTTTTTTATTTGGAGGACTACAGAAGCAAGTTACACATCAAATGAAAGCTTAGAGTCTCACCTATCTGATGAACCATCATTTTTTAACATAGTCACCATCGCGTTCAATACAGAGGCGCCAGGAAAGTCTCGGCAAGATGGGTACCGAGACAGCTCACTGTGGAAATGAAGGCACAGAGGAAAACGATCTGTACACAACTGTTGGAAAGATCTCGGCTTTTATCAATAACCAACACATGGTCGCTGTCTTCTTTGAATTATAAAAAGCTTATGACACAACCAGGAAGTATGGCATACTTCAAAACCTTAAAAATATGGGAATCGAGTGTAACCTACCCATATTTACTCATTAAAAATTTCATAGCTGCCAAAGAATAGCCATTACCATACTAACGTGCTGTAAACACAAACTCAATCACTTATATAAAAATGCTAGACACAATACACCACCAAAGACTGCGTCTCAGCCTCAGAGCCTTTCGTACCACCCAAGTAGAAAGCCTTTACGTAGCTGCAGATGAACCATCCTTGTCAAAAAGAAGAGACAAGTTATCCTTACAATGATTATGTCGTTTATCTAAAATCTCACCCGAATAATTATGTCGTTTATCTAAAATCTCACCCGGACAATCCTGCTTTTCACCCTGTTTTCCACTCAAGTCATGTAGAAAAATTCCAATCGTCACCGAACGCGATTCCCCCCTCTAGAACATTTTTTGTCCCTTTAAGAGTTTTGCAGAATGAGAAAAATTCAATAGCTGCTGGCTAGCAGGATGCTAAATTCTTTACACAATAAGACAATTTAAAAATGAAGTGTTTTTTTAGTAAATAACCAACCCTATTCATCGTGAAATTAAATAAGATGTCTGTTCTTTAAAATCTATATTGCAGCAAAAGTTGACAAAATAGCGCTTTATCTCTAAATACATTTTTAATGTGTAGATCTGTTATTATTTCATCAGCAATGAATGTATTAGATGAGAGGATCTACGGTAAAAATTTATTCGGGGGGGGGGATTTCAGGGCTTAGGCCCTAATCCTTCACTTTAATAACTCTAGCCACTGCTGAAGGATTGCAGTGCTAATTGTACCTGTGGGAACATAAAGCCCGAATCCAATGAAAAGACTCCTAACATTTTAAGAGGAGCGCTGTGGCGTTTGGAATGATGTCTTGTAGTAGCATTGTAAAAATACTTCACTAAATTACATCTAGACCTACATGATCTTTTTGATGGCACAAAGCGAGACCTCACAGGGCTTGAGCCTGCTGCAATTTCTATGATAGAACTGGATGATTGTCGGGCTGACAGTTTGTTGTTATTATAAGCTCTGAAGTTATAATCAATAACCAAGTTTACTTAAACTGGAAATAAGTGTAATCGGAAAATCAATTATGCAATTTATGAATTAGGTTGAGCAATAATAATGCTTGTCCAAGCAGCAGAGTGGGGCTATCCCAGGACCAGACGCCGCCACTGAATATAGAACACACATGAACACAACCTAGTTTTAAATTGCCTTTAAGTTTTATTGGTTTGTGGTCGCTGGTAATTAAAATTTTGCATTGTAGAACTTTCAATTAGTGCTACAAGGGTTCTAAGCGCATGACCTTTTCAGCCGAGGGACACACAGGTGGAATGTTGTTCCATGTAAAAAAAAAGGATTCGAGCTGAAACATACCACCTGCAGGAAAGAAAGTAATAACTGGCTTCTTCTTTATCCCTTCCACACAAAATTAATGCAAAAGATCTGGCTTCTTCTTTATCCCTTCCACACAAAATTAATAAAAGATCATCAAAAAGCCACAACAATCAAGATAGTGAAATCAACTAACTTTTCAAGACAAAAAAAAATACTAGCAACATCAGCACAACACGAAGAAGATCAGTTAACCGGTGCCACACCCCATTTTTAGATGGAGATCACTCGATTTTGGTTTGACAAGTATTGTCTGTTTGCACTTATGCTAAAATAATATATATTAATATATATAAATTCATAGCTGGTTTTAAACTTTTAGGTTAAGGGGGCCTATATGTGCATGTTAAAATTATATTGACTGCCAGACATTTGCTAGAATCGAAAGAGGCCTATAGTTATTAGTTCAACAAGTTTAAAAGAAATTGGCTCAAGATGTCAGAAAAAGAAGCCAAGTCAGGCTTGAAGACAAGGAAACTGTTAAGAGTCAAAGTCCGATTTTTGTATCAGCCCACCTTGGCACAGTGATGTTGAAACTTGGAAACAATGTGCAGCTAATAGAACTGTCACTAGCTCAGTGTATCGATGTAAACCACATCATGCCCAGAAAGAGCCATTTATGTTTAAATTTTGGATGATACATTTTTTATTGATTTTATTTCTATCAGTATTTAAATTGTATTTTTGTAAAACAACCCCTTTTTAGCAAGACATGTCGGACCACAGGATATGGAGTTTTGCAGAGGCGCAAGCAGCCCTTTGAAAGTGTACAGAGAGCACTGTCTAGTGCAATATGACAGCGAGTTTCGGGAAACTGAAGTATTGTATTTTGATGGAACAGTATTGGAGTGGGTTATTTCTCGTGCATGTCAAAATATCAACTGTGAACACCTTTTAAGCTGGTTGTCATGAAAAGGGAAAGATTGTTTTGTCTTGAACATGTACATTTTTTGGATGACTTTTATATAGTGTTTGTACTTTTGCGAAACTTCCTATCCTGTGGGTCGAACATTGCCCATTCTGCCCAAATGCACCAGCATGCTTTTGAACTCCCTATTCCGGCAATCACTTCATTGTCGACTCGCAGGCTCTTTTCGCACTTTTCTCTCTTTAGAATCCAATTTGTCCAAGAACCTGTTTTACTTGCTTTCCGAGGTCAGGTTTTTTGGCAGAGACATGTAAAGAATCATTATAAACTGTTGTAAAAGAAATGATGTGGAAATTCTCCTTTTAAATGTTTGCATCTTGTACTAAATTAAAAACTTATTTGTAAATTTTGGAACTTAAAAATGGAATACTAACAGCATGGCAGACAGCTAAAACAATCCATAAAGAAACTTTGATTGAACTTAGAGAAACATTAAAAGATGAATGTATAATATTATTCCAAATTTTTTAAAACCAAGTTTGGGCTGAATTTTCTTAACATAGACTTTCATCACCCTTTGTTTTATTTGAACTCTTTTAGGAATCCTCTAGTAAACCTCATTTTCGAGATGACAAAACCTACATTATACCAATGTCAGTGGCTTTGGAATATGAGCAAGCTTCTTGCCAATACATAGAACTGCATGTTGTTCTGTGGTTCTACACCATCGGTGTACAGCCTTCTAATTCTTCCTCTGAAGCCAATGTACATGGAAGTTCTGTTTTTGACAAAGGTTTGTTTACTTTTTAAAATATTATCTAAAGGTTTCTTTATAACTTCCTTGGACTGATTGTTAAAGCTGTGGGTTTAACTGGTAAATTATAGAAAGTCACCTCACCCTCATGCATATCCATACTTTTCAGAGAACTTAAGAGAACCTTTTTAGCATTGACAAAAGAAAACATTTTATAATTCATCTATTGAAAGTTCTAAAAATTAACGGTGCTCTATGAAAAGGCATGAATCCTAGCATAAAATTCATCTCTAATCTAATATTTATCAGCTCTGATGACTATCACTCAAAGATATCCAGTACTTTTTTTTTTCTCTAACCCCTGTTGAAAATATAAATTGTTCCCCGCCTCATGCACTGCATGCTTATATGCATAATTATCTAACCTGTAACTAACTTCTTATAACAATGAATTACCCAAGCAGCATTCATTTCTTGAGTCAAGTATAAAATAATGGTGGGTATTATAACCATTCCAGTGACATTTTGAAATACAGGTCAAATCACATAGGCCCTTATTTCTTCCTTGCAAAGCACACAAATAGTAAGGATGCTTTTTTTTCTCCTCTAATAGATATCGATGACAATGTCGCTCATTCGAAAAGAACAAGAATACCTGTAGCCTGTAGTGAATTCTTTGATGCTGCCAGTGATGAAGACAATGATGAAGCAGGCAAGCATCAAATTGCAGGTGATCACATTATTAAAGGTTTAGATAATGGCCATAATTTTATCATTGCTGAGGTAGCAGGATAGCAAAAGCATACCTCACAGATAAAAAGCATATCTCAGAGATATGCCATTTTGATATTAGCAAATCAATGTGTTTGTTAGACCATTGTTTATCTTATGGAGAAGTAGAAATACCTGTAAAAACAAATCAATTTGAGTTTAAACAAAACTGTGCACATATTTTATAATTATCCCAATACTACAAAACATGAGATGCCATTCTGCTTGCTCAATGACAGTATTAACTGCAAGAAACAGCTCATATCCAAGGTGTACAGAGGAGTGGGATTTCGGTAGGAAAAATTAATGAAAAGCAGGCAGGTTTTTTATCAAGAGATATGAAAAATTACAATTTAATGGGAATTTATTTATTTATTTATTTTTTTTTTTAAACAACCCAGTGAAAGTCAGTTGGGGACCTGCTTCCAGTTTCTTTTCTCTCAGTGCCTTTGCTTTGGGTTATTTTTATGTTAGATAAGATTTTCAAAAACGGAAATTGTTTGCAGACCCCGAATTTACTTTCATTGACTTGTAAGCTGAAACTATTAGAGCCCAGAAATCAAGTTTCTTCTTACAATTTTTAATGACAGTCTGTCCCTCTCAATTCCTGCACATTAGCTGTCTTCCAATCTCTTCAATGTTCATATTATTATAAGTTATTTGTTTGATAAAATCTCTTTATCTTTTGAAATGGCTAAAATAATAAAGTAGTTGTAAAAGATCCATGTCACATGTAAGGCAAAACTTGAACCACAGAAATTACCAAACAGCATAAGAATAATGTGATCAGAAAATGAACAGTAGTAAAAAAATTCTACTTTTGTGACATTCAATCTCAAAACTATGAAAGTGAAAAGGCAGATCAAGGTTGTTTATAAAATTGAGCACCAAATGCATGCAAAAGCTTTGAAGCGGTAAACGTTCATCAAACAGTCCCAACATGTCATTTTCCTGACCATTTGTCATCATGACGGGTTCTGCAACGACCACATACTAGTCAGCCACATCCGAAAAAGATCCAAAAAGGGCAACAACAAAAAACATGAACAAAATACCATTTTGGAGACTAAGGTGTGATACTGTCTTTGGTAACTTGAGCTGTATCATATCCTCTGTCAAGTTTTATTAACGTGCAGCGGAGGATTATATTGTCGGTTGTCACTTTTCATAAGAGTATGTGTGGGTGATTCCCACTAATAAAGCAAGAAAGCTTGTAAAAAAGCAAAGAGTCTGACACTTAAGACGAAATTTTCTCATCTTGTCCATTTTACCTCAGTTGATGGCCTTAATGGCAGGATATTTTATAAAGTTTTTATTCTTTTCCATTGAAATTTGGCACGAGGCTAGTAAAAAAATGCATAAGGATGATTTTGTAGCAAACTTCAATGAAATAAAGCAAAACTGTGACACTTATTTTGTATGGGCCATGGTAAGTGGGGATGGAACACAGACTGTATTGATCTACTTTTATGGGAGCTATTTGATTGTAGCTTGAAAGGTTTTCTTGCTCGATCGATGACATTGAATTTAAATTTTTCATTTTTGTCATTTGTAATCTAATATTTTAATCGTTTCTTATGGTCAGTTGTCCAAGACAAAAATTCCATTACATCAAGTGCACATAGGTGAATCCAAAAAGCTACAGACTCACCTCACTAAAAATATCATGTTACAGATGAATAAATGTTGGAAATGGTCAACTAATTGCCTGTACTGGTACAGTAGTCTCCCCTAAGAATCCGTCCCTCGGGAGACAAGAAGAGCAGGTTCTGAAGGTGAAAAAGTGAGCCCCCCAAAAGAATCTCTCCTAGTTTTAAACCCTAGTTTGTGCATACAGAAAAACAAGATCTAAAAGACAAAATCATTACACTGACTCGACACACGCCATTTGTTGAGCAACTGAGAGGGGTGGTGAGTGGGAAAAAATGTACGTGCTTGTTGAATGGTCAAGTCAGGTTTACTCCTCAGTGATAGGATACCTATCTAATCTCGCATAACATAATAACTGCTGTCCACCTATGATTTTTACAAGGGGAGAGGTTTAGGGTCCGTCTGTTAACATCTTCTTTGAGTTCCCTGACAGTAGACCCACAGGCTATGCGAGTGACAAAGAGATGGCAGAAGGAAGATTTCTCTGATCTTCTGACATGGCTCTAGCCTAGCCTACCTTTGTAAAAGTGAATCTCAGGCTCATTCATGTGATTGCTTGTATACAGATATGTGCGGCGCTCCTAAGTCCTGTCAGTCTTTAACTCTTAGATGACTATGTTGGATAGGCTTGGTAAGTGTGTTAACTTGACAAATAATTTTAAAAAAGCTATATCCGACTGTCTTTAAACAGGCTCTTAGCCTTTTTACGAGATCAGGAGTTTGGGGTGTAAGCTAAAGAGTCTAAAGAATTATGTTTCATAGATGGATTGTGTTTAAAGACAGAGTGGGTTTGTAAGCGGAGAGTTCTTACGCGGAGACCACTGCACCTAGAGAAGATCAACAGTCTAAACCATCACCTAGCCGACTTTCGGAAATCAGTTCACTCCAAGGACCTGCTATTAAATCTGGCAAACATGATACAACCATGAGGGATTCCAGGACGACAAACACTGAGCTGGGGTAAACTTACAACAAGCTGCTAACAAAATCTGGAAGAAATGCCACTTAGAAAAACAATGAATCTTCAAATCCACTAAAACTTTATGCATCAAGTTCTCACTTGTGGAAAGTAATCCAAAAAGAAATGCAAACAATGCTTACTCCTCAACAAAAGTCATAGAGGATCCCACCTCCCCAAAGGTTTTTGGTTAGTGTACTTTGGAATCTAAAAAAAAGCCATTTATGGGATGCTCTGGTAAACACGTAGAAACCGAAAAGTAACTCTTCAAAGACAAACTGTGATCACATCATATTTTTCAGGTTACACATAAAATTTTTATAATATTGAAAAAAATGAATATCTCCTGCTCCAAAACTGTATACACCATCTTTACAAAGAGCTTTGAAATCTTAAATCCCAAATGAAACTAAAAGTAGGAAGTAAGAGCCTTGAAAAAAGAGTTTCCAAGCTACCTAGGTATGTCAAGACTCCAACTGATCAAGAAACTAGGAAGTAATTGATGGGCCTCTGACAACCTAACTTTCGTTTTGTTAGAAAAATAGGTGTACTTTAAGTGCTCTAAGAGTTTAATTAATTACTTTAGATTAATATAACTGTTCTTTAAAACTTAGAATTTTCTGCTTAAGTGTTATTATCGTTATCACAGCATTTAATTTTTTTCTTCGCCAGTGATCATGTGAAGTGGGAGAACTGTAGCTACCTAATCAAACTAGAGTGTCCAAGAAAAGGTCATGTTTTCCCAGTCATCTTGGCACCATATGAAACGATGAATCTTATCTACAAGCTACACTTGTCTTCCATGCAGACTTTTTCAGTAAGACAATTCATACTTTTTTAAACAAAGTAATGCTGGTTGCAGCTGAAGAGACAATTCTTGTCAACGGAAACATGGATGAAGCTGTCGGTTAATATGTCCACCTTGGCAAAACCATTACACAAACGAAACTGATAATAAGAAATGAATTAGGCTGTGGTGAAATGCTTTTGGAAATGGAGCCACATTCTAATGAACAGGAAAACCAAGGCCTGTCTTAAAATCTTCAATTGAAAGGGCATGCTGTTCCCCTTATACCCCCCGCCAGGGCTCTGCCCTGGACCCGAAAAACAGTGCAAAAAAAGACTAAAAGCTATGTATGGGGCAGAAAATATGAGCACTTTCTGAAACTCCATTAGAACCTTTCGGCTATTGCTCAAAGAAAGATGGGAAGACTGATGCTTGGTGTGTACTTGCTGATTGCTTGTGTACAAAACCAACATATTTATTAGAGAGCAGACAAAAGTTGAGGACATAGGATAAAAAAAAAATGTTGAAAAAAATATCAGACTTTGGCTTGTTACATACTCTTCATACTTTTTATTTGTTCTTTTTCATTTTGTTTTTTGTTTGCCCTGTCTTTCTGTACCCTTCAACTTTCTTCAGGAGTTGCCTCTTCGAGCAAGTGTGAAGTGGACTCATGCTGGAGCAACCAATGAAATCACAACGGTTTACAGGTAGGCAGACCTGCTACACTCCAATAACAGAACATCTGAATTATTCTGTAAAAAAATCTGAATTTGTTCTAAAAAATCTGAATAACCAAACTATACTTATAGGTAGATCTACCTGCAAAGGTGTATTGATGATTCGAAGACAAACTGTTCAGTGCCATAGACTCTAAAATTGGCCTGAATTTCTTTCTCGGATTTGAAAAAAGTGAGTCCCGAAAAGCGGAATCCTTCCCCCCAAAAATTGATTTTCAGCCTTTGTGCTTCATGCAAAGTAATATGAGCAACAGCAACTAGAATTAGAGTAAGAAAAGTACTTGTATACTAGATATTTCTTTAAAAATTAAATTTAAAAAATTATTCAAATAGAAGCAAATACATGTATACATTACTTGAATTATTTTATAAAGTGTGTTGACATAACAAGTACAGCTTTTATAGTTAAAAAAATTATTTCAACATTTCTTTTTATTGCACACAGGCTTCCAAGAATACAGGTTCTCTCTCCGCCATTTATAGTCAGCATAAAGTGTGTGGATGAGGTGGAGCTAGGCAAAACGTAATTCATTTGTTTGTTGAACAAAAGATTAGATGATTGTTTTTATTTCGCATTTTATATCTTAACATAGTTGATCTGGGGTTCAACAAACAATTTATTTAAAATGTCAGTTGTGAATTGTAGGAGGTCTTTTAATTCTATGATGACAGGTTGGCCGATATTTTGTGGTCCAATTTTAACTAGTTAAAGTGTTTGGTAAGTAACTATGTGAACATGTCGACACGTGTGGTTTGTTGGATCCGAGGAAGGTGGGTATGAGATTTGTTTGTTGGATCAAGGGTAGTTTACTAAAGTCAGAGAAGAAGAAAAATTAGCGATTTTTATTTGTTTGTTGATTGCAGGGTGTTCTTTGAGACAGAGTTTGTGGGATTGCAGTTTTGCTGTAAATATAATAAAAAAGGGATCTCCCTTTTATTATTACACTGCATTTCTTTTTGCTGGGTAGTATGCTAGCAATACACTAGCTTCCTTTAGGGTGACACTAAAAATTAATACAAATATACTTCAAACTCAGGATTGCAAGAACACCCTTCATTCATCAAACAAGTTGTCAGAGAATATGGTACCAGACTAAGTTAAAGAAACAATGTGGCCATAACTTAGATAGTAGGAATGGTTAAGAATATATAATGTGCAATGTAACATTGTGGGTGGGGGAGGGCAAACGAAAACTTTATGGCAGAGGGATGGGAAAAGGCATAGCACTAATGGGTAGATAGCAGCACTAGATCGGTCCATAGTTTCAACGAGCCTGGCATCAAAGTTGAAAATGAACAAACGAGTTGGGTTTTGACAAGCGCTGTAAAAATATGATAAATAGGGATTTTTTTGCTGTCTCATCATACTAAAAATGAATAATAAAACCAACACACATACACAGTTAGGAATCCTATATTATTTTACGAGGCTTGACATCAAGAGCTAACATACATTTTACCAAAGCTCGATTCTGATTGGTTGTGCCGATACTAGCCTAGCTGCGGCCACTCTATGCTCCACAAACTTTAAGTAGGCGTTATATCTTATGAGCGGATCTACTTTACCACGGCCAGTAGCCTTGACCACCACCACACTATGACCAAAGTTTGGCCAAAGAGATATTTCCATTATTTCAAGCATTGATTTAAATTACAGCACATTATAAATTAGTTGAAAGTGACCAGCGATTTAGATCTAGGCTGTGGTAATGAGACAAGCAAAGCAATCAACATTATGATGTACGGCAGTGGTTACCTCATATTGATTTGCAATATGAACAGTACTTTCATGACTTTCATAACCCTACTTCATACTCATCAGAGCTGTTGTTGTCTAGTGCAATAGTACTCTCATCTACAGTAGTGTCACTTTCTGAACCTGCCTTGCACAACTTCCTCAAAACTCTCTGCTTTTTTGCTTTCTTTTGAGCCTGAGCTTTGTTTCTTTTCCTCTCTGCTAACTTTCTTTTTTGATCTTCTTTCCGAAACTGGACTTTTAGTTCCTTTTGCCTGTTCTTTTCCTCACATTCCTTTTTTGTCTGCTCTTTCTTTGCCTTTTTTTAGCTCTTTTTCCATTGCTTGGTCTTCTTCTTCTTCTCGAATATCTATTTTTCATTGTTTTTTCCTTGCTTCCTCGGCTTTTTCATCAGTCTCTTTTTGAAGCAGCATTTTCCTAAATTCCGGACTGCTTATAAGAACAGGGAGCTTCAAAGTTTTTTGGAACCTTTTTGCTCCTCTTTTTTAACGTAGTAATTACCAGTGGCTCTTGGGATGGGTTCGAACTTGTGGCTGATTGATCATGGTTAGGAACAGAGTCAACAAGACTTGACTTTTCTGGAGCTGCCATGAGTGAGACGATCTCTGTGTGATATGTCTGCCACAGAACATACAAAGGCTCAGCAAGGTCGTACCCTTCTTCCATTCGTCTGTAATACGCCTGAAGAGTTGCCTCACCTATTTGTGAGCATATCATCGCAAATTTTCTCAGGGTGGAGGCAGGATCTATGTATCCATCTGGGACACTACTACTGTTTGATTTTGCAGCATGGTGACTACTGCTACATGTAGATGCAATAGTTCTGGGTGTGCCAGAAGCATTGACTGCTGGACGTTGTCGCTGGGCAGCTGGAGCTTGGAGATTGGCAGCGGGAGATGCTATAGCTAGAGCCCTGCAGTGGCAAGAGGATGAGCCAGGAGTGCTGTCTGCTAGAGGCTCAGCTAAGAAGGCAGGTACAGGACTTTCACTTGGCATTGGTCTCTCTGGTGTGGAGCAGGCAGTAGAGGTGCAGATGTGATCTCAACTCTTGAGGCTTGAAGCTTGGGCAGTAGGAGGGGGGATATCTGGTTGGTCTTTGGAGCTGGGAAGAACTTTTGACCACTCAACAATGCTGGGGTCCAGGAGTTGAAAGCTTTTCCACAAAGTGGTTTTGTAACAAGTCTTTCTAAGCATTGTTGAAAGTCTTGGCTAACGTCCTCTTGGCGACTATATCTGCCAACTTCCCCTCTGATTTAATTGTTTTGAACACTCCCACATCAAGCGGCTGCAAAATATGAGAAGAGTGTGGAGGCAGACAGTATAGAACGATTTGGTTCTCTGCATATAAAGTCAACGTCTTCAGTGACTGGTGACTCACATGTCCATGGGCCATTTGGGGCACTGAAACCAGCTTTAGCCACTCGAAGAACAGGTCCTGGATGATCCAGCCATTCTTTGATCGACCAATGAAGGACTCCTCAAAAACTTCCGGTGGCTTATAGCCATGAAATTGAGTGCCAGGATAAATTAGCATAGAACAACCCAGTGAAAGTCAGTTGGGGACCTGCTTCCAGTTTCTTTTCTCTCAGTGCCTTTGCTTTGGGTTATTTTTATGTTAGATAAGATTTTCAAAAACGGAAATTGTTTGCAGACCCCGAATTTACTTTCATTGACTTGTAAGCTGAAACTATTAGAGCCCAGAAATCAAGTTTCTTCTTACAATTTTTAATGACAGTCTGTCCCTCTCAATTCCTGCACATTAGCTGTCTTCCAATCTCTTCAATGTTCATATTATTATAAGTTATTTGTTTGATAAAATCTCTTTATCTTTTGAAATGGCTAAAATAATAAAGTAGTTGTAAAAGATCCATGTCACATGTAAGGCAAAACTTGAACCACAGAAATTACCAAACAGCATAAGAATAATGTGATCAGAAAATGAACAGTAGTAAAAAAATTCTACTTTTGTGACATTCAATCTCAAAACTATGAAAGTGAAAAGGCAGATCAAGGTTGTTTATAAAATTGAGCACCAAATGCATGCAAAAGCTTTGAAGCGGTAAACGTTCATCAAACAGTCCCAACATGTGATTTTCCTGACCATTTGTCATCATGACGGGTTCTGCAACGACCACATACTAGTCAGCCACATCCGAAAAAGATCCAAAAAGGGCAACAACAAAAAACATGAACAAAATACCATTTTGGAGACTAAGGTGTGATACTGTCTTTGGTAACTTGAGCTGTATCATATCCTCTGTCAAGTTTTATTAACGTGCAGCGGAGGATTATATTGTCGGTTGTCACTTTTCATAAGAGTATGTGTGGGTGATTCCCACTAATAAAGCAAGAAAGCTTGTAAAAAAGCAAAGAGTCTGACACTTAAGACGAAATTTTCTCATCTTGTCCATTTTACCTCAGTTGATGGCCTTAATGGCAGGATATTTTATAAAGTTTTTATTCTTTTCCATTGAAATTTGGCACGAGGCTAGTAAAAAAATGCATAAGGATGATTTTGTAGCAAACTTCAATGAAATAAAGCAAAACTGTGACACTTATGGTCCATAATCAATGTTAACTCCCTATTTTGATTTGGGTTTTTGTGTAAGAAAAAAAACATGTGAAAAAAGTTTCAGTGGGTCTCTATAATTTGTGTAAAAAATCAGGCATGTTGGATCCATCAATTTATATGCCAAAAAAAAAAATAGATTGTGAGATATCTTGACAATTTTACATTGTCTATTTTTAGTAACAACCTGAAAAATATGCACACACAAAATTTCTCAAACATTTTTTTCCCTGAGCAAAAACCTCTCATTGCTCGAAAACATGAAAAAAATAAAGTTGAAACAGTCAGATTTGTCCGATATCTGTTTGGCCCTTCAACCTGCCCTTAATGCCTAGAATAGGTTGTGATGGATCTTTAACTAGGATTCACCTTGCTGCCCATTATTTGCCCATCTTTCTCTTTATGTTGCTGTTAGTGTTATGTTCAAGTCCCCAATGGTTGATTGTTGATTGAATGAAAGGATGTCTAGATTGAGTCTTGGTGTTTGGGGGGAATTAATATATAATGATAATGACTTGTTTGAGGAGAATTTCATGTGCCATATCTTTCAGTTTCGTCAACATTTCTGATTGGTTTCTTCTCTGCTGAGGGCCAGAAAACTGCAACTAAATGAGCATTTTTTGTGTTACTGCTATTGCAGAGAGAGATTTACCTGACACTGGTTCGAAGAGAACAAGAATACCTGTAGCACACAGTGAATTCTTTGATGTAGGCAGTGATGAGGAAGCATCTGAAGTAAAAAAACTTGTCAAAGAGGGCATCATTAATGACATAAGTACAGAATCGGCAGCTCTCTCTGGATCTTTAGGGCAGAAAAATGACACAAAGTTTGACCAAAGTCCACTACCAGTAACTAGCAGTTCATGTTATGTACAAGAAAAGAAAGGTTGGTATCTTTATCTGTTACTTAACAATAGTAATTAACTTTGTCAAGGAGTGTTTTATGGATTTTGCTAAATGTCTATTCACCCTGAATAAAGATACGAAGTGAAGAATTAATTTGCTAATTAGACCAACCAATATCTTTTTTTTTGCGTGTGTTTTTTTTTAGTTGTAAAATGCAAAAACCTTAGATACATTAAATTTAATAGTGTGTGGGTGTTTGTTTGCTTTATTCTGTTGATGATTCCTGTAAAACAACTTAAATCATTTATTTTTAAAGATAGCATCGAATAAAAAGAATCAGTAAGTCACCAACTTGTCCTCTAGGGATATAGATTGGGTACGAAAAAGTAAATTTGAAATGAAAAAAAAATTATTGGAATTTACAGTAGAAGCCACCACAACAGAACCTGTGTAACGATAGGGTTATCTGGAATAACACCAACAGAGCAAATACTTGATTTTTTCTCTTCTTATTGTTTCTTCTAAAAGACATTGTCAATAAGAGGGCTGTAGCATACCCTTATCGCCCAGTATCATTGGTATCTCCAATATGAATAGCAAGGACGGCTCCACTCACACATGAGTGGAAGAAGCTGGAGGGTGGATGCCTGGTTCATATCATGTAAACGGAAAAAAAAAAAAAAAAAATTATCGTCGTGGAAGGAACTAAAGATCCTTAATTTATCAATATATCTGTATCACAATTGATGTTGGTATTTGATTGAAAAGGGATATGAAATTACAGAAATCTTGCTTTTGTCAATTCATCCCTGTGAATGAGTACAGGTTTCCAATGTATTGCTGCCTCTTCAGTATGTAACACACATAACAAAAAGACTACAATTTTATATAGATTAGGGAAAAGTGAACACACAAACTTTGGGAGTTTTGTAAAACATTCAAGTCCTCAACACTTCCAGAATGAGATTAGAAAAGCGCTGGTCGAAAAAGATATCAGATTTTTCTTGAAAAATTAATGGTATCATTTCCTGAAAATTTGAGATATTTAAAAGTTAGGCTTTGAAAAAATTAATTTCAATCCTTGGATTGCCTCATTCCAGTCATTGGTCTTAAGCAGTTGATGTGGGCGTTATATTAAAAAAACAACAACAATGATCATGTCATTTTACATTAGCTTGTTCAAGGCTTAGAGAGTATACTAGTAGGGAACCCACAAAATTCTTGGGGATTCAGCGAAAGGATAACTGATTTATTTGAAATGTGCTAAAACTCGAAATTATGTTTGTTCAGAGTGGGCAAGAATATTTTAGGATTAAAAATATTTTCACACTCACAGAGAAATACACCAATTCTTTCATGCTGTTAAAAATGCTTAGGACATCATTGTAAATGTTTATTTTGTTTTCCTGTTTGTGTGTTTGATTGTTACTTGTACATGTCATCTTTGGTTTGGACATTTTTACAAGAAAAATTGACCCACATTCTGTCACATGTTATCACAGGCCGTTGAGTTTCTTAAATTTTATCTTCTGATTTTACAATTAACCACACAATTAGTAACAAATCTGTGCTGTGTGCGCATCAAAATTTTCTTGCATAAAAAAAAATTCAGTATTTATCCCGCGTCATCTTTTTTAACTGGAGAAAGTCCAGTGCATAGATATATATCTTGTGTTATGGATTTTTTGGATTTGTTGAATAGATTTAAGAAAACAATATTATTGTATGGTTGAAGTAAAATGCAGAAAGAATGAAATCGATGAAAGGCAACTAATTATTTGCTCTCAGAGCATGCTCACTAATTTAACTGCGCCGTAGGTAGGACAAAATTGGAATAACAGGGTCTTGAAAGTTATCCAACCTAGTGATTGTATCTCAATCTGACTTCCGCAGTTCCGCCAAATCTATTAAAGATAAAAAAATGGCTTTGTTGGCAAAACATAGCATTTTTTTATTTACATAATAAATAAAAAAAATTTTCTTAGAAATTTTAACCTTTGTAATGGGTTGAGGACAAGACTTATGCACTCAGAAAGTTGATTGAATCAACCCTTTTTCTGTATTCCTTGTTACGAAAAAGCCAGGCTTTTTATTTTTTTATGTAGATGTAGAGGCACCAAAGTATTATTCTGTGGTGTTTCATTATTCTATTTATCTCATTGAACTAAAGGCACCCACTACTTGTCTACATTTCAAAATTGCAGATTTAGTTTAGTGCAATTTAAAAATTAATCTTTCCAATGGTTTCAGTTATAAAAACCCTACAAGTTCAGTTTCCTCCAGAGCTGCGTGTGCAGCACTCTATGGCTGCACAGAAACAAATGGTCTTTTTGAAAGGTGAGCCTTCATTATTCATTGTGTTTCAACAGTAAACTACGTCTCGCCATAGCTCTTCAATGAACTAGGCAAAGCATGGAGAAAATCTTTTTGCATAGCCAAAGTGTCTTCAGGAAAGGCCGAAGTATAGCATATTTTGTATCAACATACAGATGGTATTGATAGGAGGGCAACATACTAGTAACAGATTTGAACTCTTGAATATTCAATCATGAAGAGTTTGAGATCATAGTGATAAACACAGGGCTAAATATTGTTCACAGGCAACATGTTTCACCACAAGGACACAGTATCAGTCAAGTGTTGTTTGTGATACATTTTGAAAATGCTTTGAAAACAGTGAGAAATTACATGCCGCTTCTGATAACTGACAAAGTATATTTTCTATTTAGGTTTCTGCTTAGATTACACTATACTCTGCTAGCAACTTAAAGAAAAAATCTGCGATGAACAGTTAGTGAAAAGGAGTAGTTATTTTTTTCGGAAAATTGGTTACATATCACATTCCTAATGTTCAGTATTAATTAATTTAGCTTTTTTCCTAATTGTTCTTTGAATTCTGTCATTCAATTTTCTTACTTTTTTTTTTTGAACAAAACCATTGTCACTGTTTTCAATAAAATTTATATTTGTAGTGTGCAACAGAGCAAAGAAACAGATGGTCATAAAGAGCATCCACATGTTGTGCAGCACACTGCAATGCCATGAAAAGAATGCTTTGTATGGGCCATGGTAAGTGGGGATGGAACACAGACTGTATTGATCTACTTTTATGGGAGCTATTTGATTGTAGCTTGAAAGGTTTTCTTGCTCGATCGATGACATTGAATTTAAATTTTTCATTTTTGTCATTTGTAATCTAATATTTTAATCGTTTCTTATGGTCAGTTGTCCAAGACAAAAATTCCATTACATCAAGTGCACATAGGTGAATCCAAAAAGCTACAGACTCACCTCACTAAAAATATCATGTACAGATGAATAAATGTTGGAAATGGTCAACAATTGCCTGTACTGGTACAGTAGTCTCCACCTAAGAATCCGTCCCTCGGGAGACAAGAAGAGCAGGTTCTGAAGGTGAAAAAGTGAGCCCCCCAAAAGAATCTCTCCTAGTTTTAAACCCTAGTTTGTGCATACAGAAAAACAAGATCTAAAAGACAAAATCATTACACTGACTCGACACACGCCATTTGTTGAGCAACTGAGAGGGGTGGTGAGTGGGAAAAAATGTACGTGCTTGTTGAATGGTCAAGTCAGGTTTACTCCTCAGTGATAGGATACCTATCTAATCTCGCATAACATAATAACTGCTGTCCACCTATGATTTTTACAAGGGGAGAGGTTTAGGTCCGTCTGTTAACATCTCTTTGAGTTCCCTGACAGTAGACCCACAGGCTATGCGAGTGACAAAGAGATGGCAGAAGGAAGATTTCTCTGATCTTCTGACATGGCTCTAGCCTAGCCTACCTTTGTAAAAGTGAATCTCAGGCTCATTCATGTGATTGCTTGTATACAGATATGTGCGGCGCTCCTAAGTCCTGTCAGTCTTTAACTCTTAGATGACTATGTTGGATAGGCTTGGTAAGTGTGTTAACTTGACAAATAATTTTAAAAAAGCTATATCCGACTGTCTTTAAACAGGCTCTTAGCCTTTTTACGAGATCAGGAGTTTGGGGTGTAAGCTAAAGAGTCTAAAGAATTATGTTTCATAGATGGATTGTGTTTAAAGACAGAGTGGGTTTGTAAGCGGAGAGTTCTTACGCGGAGACCACTGCACCTAGAGAAGATCAACAGTCTAAACCATCACCTAGCCGACTTTCGGAAATCAGTTCACTCCAAGGACCTGCTATTAAATCTGGCAAACATGATACAACCATGAGGGATTCCAGGACGACAAACACTGAGCTGGGGTAAACTTACAACAAGCTGCTAACAAAATCTGGAAGAAATGCCACTTAGAAAAACAATGAATCTTCAAATCCACTAAAACTTTATGCATCAAGTTCTCACTTGTGGAAAGTAATCCAAAAAGAAATGCAAACAATGCTTACTCCTCAACAAAAGTCATAGAGGATCCCACCTCCCCAAAGGTTTTTGGTTAGTGTACTTTGGAATCTAAAAAAAAGCCATTTATGGGATGCTCTGGTAAACACGTAGAAACCGAAAAGTAACTCTTCAAAGACAAACTGTGATCACATCATATTTTTCAGGTTACACATAAAATTTTTATAATATTGAAAAAAATGAATATCTCCTGCTCCAAAACTGTATACACCATCTTTACAAAGAGCTTTGAAATCTTAAATCCCAAATGAAACTAAAAGTAGGAAGTAAGAGCCTTGAAAAAAGAGTTTCCAAGCTACCTAGGTATGTCAAGACTCCAACTGATCAAGAAACTAGGAAGTAATTGATGGGCCTCTGACAACCTAACTTTCGTTTTGTTAGAAAAATAGGTGTACTTTAAGTGCTCTAAGAGTTTAATTAATTACTTTAGATTAATATAACTGTTCTTTAAAACTTAGAATTTTCTGCTTAAGTGTTATTATCGTTATCACAGCATTTAATTTTTTTCTTCGCCAGTGATCATGTGAAGTGGGAGAACTGTAGCTACCTAATCAAACTAGAGTGTCCAAGAAAAGGTCATGTTTTCCCAGTCATCTTGGCACCATATGAAACGATGAATCTTATCTACAAGCTACACTTGTCTTCCATGCAGACTTTTTCAGTAAGACAATTCATACTTTTTTAAACAAAGTAATGCTGGTTGCAGCTGAAGAGACAATTCTTGTCAACGGAAACATGGATGAAGCTGTCGGTTAATATGTCCACCTTGGCAAAACCATTACACAAACGAAACTGATAATAAGAAATGAATTAGGCTGTGGTGAAATGCTTTTGGAAATGGAGCCACATTCTAATGAACAGGAAAACCAAGGCCTGTCTTAAAATCTTCAATTGAAAGGGCATGCTGTTCCCCTTATACCCCCCGCCAGGGCTCTGCCCTGGACCCGAAAAACAGTGCAAAAAAAGACTAAAAGCTATGTATGGGGCAGAAAATATGAGCACTTTCTGAAACTCCATTAGAACCTTTCGGCTATTGCTCAAAGAAAGATGGGAAGACTGATGCTTGGTGTGTACTTGCTGATTGCTTGTGTACAAAACCAACATATTTATTAGAGAGCAGACAAAAGTTGAGGACATAGGATAAAAAAAAAATGTTGAAAAAAATATCAGACTTTGGCTTGTTACATACTCTTCATACTTTTTATTTGTTCTTTTTCATTTTGTTTTTTGTTTGCCCTGTCTTTCTGTACCCTTCAACTTTCTTCAGGAGTTGCCTCTTCGAGCAAGTGTGAAGTGGACTCATGCTGGAGCAACCAATGAAATCACAACGGTTTACAGGTAGGCAGACCTGCTACACTCCAATAACAGAACATCTGAATTATTCTGTAAAAAAATCTGAATTTGTTTCTAAAAAATCTGAATAACCAAACTATACTTATAGAGTAGATCTACCTGCAAAGGTGTGATTGATGATTCGAAGACAAACTGTTCAGTCCATAGACTCTAAAATTGGCCTGAATTTCTTTCTCGGATTTGAAAAAAGTGAGTCCCGAAAAGCGGAATCCTTCCCCCCAAAAATTGATTTTCAGCCTTTGTGCTTCATGCAAAGTAATATGAGCAACAGCAACTAGAATTAGAGTAAGAAAAGTACTTGTATACTAGATATTTCTTTAAAAATTAAATTTAAAAAATTATTCAAAGTAGAAGCAAATACATGTATACATTTAGATAGTAGGAATGGTTAAGAATATATAATGTGCAATGTAACATTGTGGGTGGGGGAGGGCAAACGAAAACTTTATGGCAGAGGGATGGGAAAAGGCATAGCACTAATGGGTAGATAGCAGCACTAGATCGGTCCATAGTTTCAACGAGCCTGGCATCAAAGTTGAAAATGAACAAACGAGTTGGGTTTTGACAAGCGCTGTAAAAATATGATAAATAGGGATTTTTTTGCTGTCTCATCATACTAAAAATGAATAATAAAACCAACACACATACACAGTTAGGAATCCTATATTATTTTACGAGGCTTGACATCAAGAGCTAACATACATTTTACCAAAGCTCGATTCTGATTGGTTGTGCCGATACTAGCCTAGCTGCGGCCACTCTATGCTCCACAAACTTTAAGTAGGCGTTATATCTTATGAGCGGATCTACTTTACCACGGCCAGTAGCCTTGACCACCACCACACTATGACCAAAGTTTGGCCAAAGAGATATTTCCATTATTTCAAGCATTGATTTAAATTACAGCACATTATAAATTAGTTGAAAGTGACCAGCGATTTAGATCTAGGCTGTGGTAATGAGACAAGCAAAGCAATCAACATGATGTACGGCAGTGGTTACCTCATATTGATTTGCAATATGAACAGTACTTTCATGACTTTCATAACCCTACTTCATACTCATCAGAGCTGTTGTTGTCTAGTGCAATAGTACTCTCATCTACAGTAGTGTCACTTTCTGAACCTGCCTTGCACAACTTCCTCAAAACTCTCTGCTTTTTTGCTTTCTTTTGAGCCTGAGCTTTGTTTCTTTTCCTCTCTGCTAACTTTCTTTTTTGATCTTCTTTCCGAAACTGGACTTTTAGTTCCTTTTGCCTGTTCTTTTCCTCACATTCCTTTTTTGTCTGCTCTTTCTTTGCCTTTTTTTAGCTCTTTTTCCATTGCTTGGTCTTCTTCTTCTTCTCGAATATCTATTTTTCATTGTTTTTTCCTTGCTTCCTCGGCTTTTTCATCAGTCTCTTTTTGAAGCAGCATTTTCCTAAATTCCGGACTGCTTATAAGAACAGGGAGCTTCAAAGTTTTTTGGAACCTTTTTGCTCCTCTTTTTTAACGTAGTAATTACCAGTGGCTCTTGGGATGGGTTCGAACTTGTGGCTGATTGATCATGGTTAGGAACAGAGTCAACAAGACTTGACTTTTCTGGAGCTGCCATGAGTGAGACGATCTCTGTGTGATATGTCTGCCACAGAACATACAAAGGCTCAGCAAGGTCGTACCCTTCTTCCATTCGTCTGTAATACGCCTGAAGAGTTGCCTCACCTATTTGTGAGCATATCATCGCAAATTTTCTCAGGGTGGAGGCAGGATCTATGTATCCATCTGGGACACTACTACTGTTTGATTTTGCAGCATGGTGACTACTGCTACATGTAGATGCAATAGTTCTGGGTGTGCCAGAAGCATTGACTGCTGGACGTTGTCGCTGGGCAGCTGGAGCTTGGAGATTGGCAGCGGGAGATGCTATAGCTAGAGCCCTGCAGTGGCAAGAGGATGAGCCAGGAGTGCTGTCTGCTAGAGGCTCAGCTAAGAAGGCAGGTACAGGACTTTCACTTGGCATTGGTCTCTCTGGTGTGGAGCAGGCAGTAGAGGTGCAGATGTGATCTCAACTCTTGAGGCTTGAAGCTTGGGCAGTAGGAGGGGGGATATCTGGTTGGTCTTTGGAGCTGGGAAGAACTTTTGACCACTCAACAATGCTGGGGTCCAGGAGTTGAAAGCTTTTCCACAAAGTGGTTTTGTAACAAGTCTTTCTAAGCATTGTTGAAAGTCTTGGCTAACGTCCTCTTGGCGACTATATCTGCCAACTTCCCCTCTGATTTAATTGTTTTGAACACTCCCACATCAAGCGGCTGCAAAATATGAGAAGAGTGTGGAGGCAGACAGTATAGAACGATTTGGTTCTCTGCATATAAAGTCAACGTCTTCAGTGACTGGTGACTCACATGTCCATGGGCCATTTGGGGCACTGAAACCAGCTTTAGCCACTCGAAGAACAGGTCCTGGATGATCCAGCCACTCTTTGATCGACCAATGAAGGACTCCTCAAAAACTTCCGGTGGCTTATAGCCATGAAATTGAGTGCCAGGATAAATTAGCATAGGCCAAGTGTAATAGCCTGTGGCGCTGCAACAGACGAGGGCTGTAATCAGAGTCTTCGCTAACTTGGTAGACAGACTTGTTTTCCAGGTACGACAAGCCCCGACCTCTCAGAGCATTTAAACTGAAGCCTGACTCATCCCTGTTGTAAATTCTGTCAGGCTTCGGCAATATCGAGGCATCAATATCCTTTATGGCTCGATTAAAAGCTGAAAACCAATCTAGTATGTCCGTCTTGGACACAAGAGTTCTTTGTTTCCTGAAGAGCTGTGGTTTCTACATGTCTCTTCCTGAAGAACTGAAACTATATATCGGAGGGTGTGTTCTCTTCCCATTGAGTTTGTTGTCCCTTGTGGTGTAAATAGTTTTTGAATACTGACAACAGTTCATCTTTTGTTTTGCCAACCCCCCTTGTACTCATCTCTTTCAAGAAGTTGATAATCTCCTCCTTCTCTTCTTTGCTTAGGACAGTTTTTGGCTTTTCTTCCAATTTCCTCCTCACGAGAGTTTGTCACTAAATGTTCCCCATGGGATCCCATATTTCAGAACAGCTGAACCAAAGCATTATGAATGCTGATTATAGGCGGGGAGGGGGTGTTAGTAAAACACCTGAAAAAAGCGGACGTCTTAAAGGTGCGGTCCATTACTTGATCAATTTCGTTTAAAAAAAAGCCCTGATAATACTGGTTAATATGGCATTAAAAATAAAACGACTTAAAAATAAATCATTCTATCATCCAAACACGTGTGTGTGGCACATTGTTTAATTTCTAATGTTCCCTACCTTTCTTTGTCTTTTCACTGGTCGCACTCAGGTTATGTGGGTCACAGCACAGTACAGGCCACGTTTGGTTGTGTGTACATTTAGGCCCTGCTCCTACCGCAGGCATCTTACTGCTTTGTTTAGAGAGTGAGGAAGCTGATTTTCAGCCTCTAGAATACATTAGCTATCAATCAAATAAAGGTAATTTTGACGTAAAAATATATACCTTTCACAAGTAAAGAAGTTTTATACACTCGCCTCAAATCGTTGTCAGAAAAGATTTAAATGGGTCACAGATTGACTAAACCAAGTGTAGCCTAGACTCGAAGGTGAAATGAAACTAACCTGAGACGTAAGCTACTAAGATAACATAACCGAGCCGCTGGCTCTATTTTTAGCCATAGTTCAATGAACTGGCTACAGCTAGGCCTGGCGGCAGTACGGACGACTGACTCGACTGTTATTTCTTTTTGCAATTTATAATTGGGATTAATTTGTCGTGCATTTTTCTTATTCATTCAAGTACAGTAAAAAATGACTTCAGTGGGACTTTTGGTTCCAGATGAAAAATTTCGCTGTAAGCAAGCTCCCACTAGAGACATGCCAAGAAAACACTACAAAAAATCTCAATTTAAACACATATCTACCTTTTAAAATGAAATTAACATGACCCATAATCCTTCAAGTAGGCTGTCATTAGTTCATTGGTTTTGTTGTTTGATTTTTTGTTGCTCTCGGTCTCCTTCTTTTGTGTACGGTTACTCAGGGGCCGAGACCATATAGACCTAACAGTAACACCCATTATGCCCCCCCCCTTTTTCCCCCATCTCTCTCTCTCTCTCACAATTACCTATCTCTCCCTGTCTCTCGCTCTCTGATCTTGAGTCTCCCTATCTCCACCTCAATCATGGGTGGGCTGACCAATCCGATTGCTGTATCTTGGATTGCATGCCTGTTAAACACCCCTCACCCCATTACAAGCACACTGTATCACACTATACATTCGCATCCTTTATCTATACCTAGCCAAGGGTCTAGACCACTGTGTCAAGTTTCTGACTAGTGCAAAAGAATACTGTATGTGTTGATTGACAGTTATTTTCGAGAACCAATCTTGCTCCTCTTTCCCACTGTATCCAAGTTCAGCCATTTTCTTGTCCCGTTAAACCCAAGCAGGTGTGATAGGCCTTACATAGCAGCAAAGAAAAATGGGATTCTAGAGCGATGATCCTACTGCAGCGGGTGCCGTTGTAGGTATGCACTACTGTAATTAATTTTGTTCATCTCATTGGTATTGTCAAGCTTTCAATTTTCAATTAGCCTCATACTATAGCAGCTTCAGTGATAGTGTCAACCTTTGCCATTTTTAAAGCTAGGGGCTGAAATAAAGATAGGTTGAGAATTTTAGTATTTATGTATGTAGATGGGATGGAGAAATTAAATAGTTATTTATTGTTTGTTTGGGTTCCCTAGATTTTACGTCGCATACACTATCTATAACCAGCTCCATGATTTCATGAGGATGCGTCTATACTATAACCTTGAAAACATGTGGAAGGCAGTTTTTCAAGAAGGTACAAGTCATTTTTCTGTGTGTTATGTGCTTTATTTTTTTTTTTTTTCATGTAAAAAAATTTTTTTTGGTTTAATTCTATTTTTCAGAAAATTTTGTCAGAATAAAAATAATCCTAGATAAAAATATACATTTTAAATGCCTGAGACTTTCAGTACAATGTCGCAGTAGCTTACGTCTGGTCATCAGAATATGAGGAAAAGAAAGCTTGCGACGAGTCGTAGGCTACTGCGGCATTGTACTTACTGCCCCTAGTGCACAAGTTTACATTGTCAAGAAATCCAGTTTTAATGTTTGGGTTTGATTCATCCTTTGTTAGGTGCGATAAACTTGAAAAAATTATGAATAGTGCACAACAATAAAACATGACTCTTTGGTTTCATTCAGGAAAAATTATTTCTTTCAGTCTTGAATATATAATATATATTCTTTCATTTTGGTTTGCTACAATTTGGAATACTAAAAGAACAGTAGTGGTCTAAGAATTATGACTTGCACGAAATTTGAACCCTCTGGGTGAAATAGATAAGATTTTTTTTTTTTTTTTAATTATAAAGAATGTAAATAGATTGAGTTCTGAAGAGCATACTTATTGTTTTCCAAATCAATACAATTTTGTTTGAATTTTTTTAAACTCTTCTTTATCTAATTATGCCATCTTTCAATTTTTATTCAGGTGGCACAAAGGAAGAGAAGACTCGTGTTGAAACTATAAGAAATTCTGTTGTATGTCATGATCCTGACATTGCTATAAGGTAATCATTACACAAGAAGACAGAAACGAAAATTACATGAACTCTCTTGAAGGTGATTTTAGCCATTGCTTTTTATGAACATGTAATTTCGCTACTTCCAACAGCTTCTAGAAGGCTATGTCCATCCATTTCAAAATGTATCCCTGCTCATCAGATCTCAAATTTTCTTTTCTACCTTTTACCTTTTTGCCCCACAGGTAGGCAAAAATGTTCTCAACTTCAATACCACAAACAATAAAATCAATAGAGCCAGACTAAGAGCCCCAACCCTTAAAAATATGCGTACTGTGGCACCACTCCATACACGATACAACATATCATAGAAACATGCCCAGCTCACACCCCAACAAAAGACACACTTAAGAGTCAATGCACAAAAGAAAACATCACCAGAATGAAGCCATACATCCTGACCACTCCCATACCCACCCTTATTATTATTATTATTATTATTATTATTACTATCATCACTGCTACACTTATTATTGTTCTCACAATCACCATCATTGCTAACATTACCATCATCATCGTCATCATCAATATTATCATCATGGTTATTATAAAATGACACTATAGAGTGATACTAATGTCACTATTGATATAGCTGTCCTTGCTGTTCCTTCCATCAATACCACTTTTCTCTATATCATTATTAATCTTTATTATCTAATCCTTTTTAGAGTACACGTACCATTGTTATCGTCATAATAAGATCTACTTTCCTTCTGAATGTTTCTGCTGTCTTTATAGTTTTCTTCGTCAAGTTCTTAGTGCTGTAGTTTTCAGCTTTTTGGTACTGGGGATTTGGTTTATGTTGACATACCTCTTATTGATATACTGGTCGGTGGAGAAAAGCAAGTGAAAAGTTGATGAAAAATTGTCTGAAAACACCGATTTTCTAATTTGGAGCGTCAACTGACAGCACATCAGTGGGCAAGACTAAGCTAAAACACTCTTCAGGCCCAGAGGCCTTGAATAGGTCATGCGCTGTTTGCCATAAAAAAATTTTTATCAAATTAAATGCCAGATTAGAAATAGCATTGTGATCATTATGCCAAAAAACATAAATTAAAAATATAAAATTGTAACAAACACTTGGAAACTAGGTATAGATATGCCAGAAAGAGCCAAAGCGCCAGAGTGCCAAACAGAGATACTGAGTACCATGCATTTCCCCAGAGTGCCAGATTTGAGGTTCTGGCACCGAAAGTGCCAGGTCTGGCAACAGCCAAATAGCCCTTCTTAAGAGCAAGTGATGAAATCTATTTATGGTATTTTATGGTAACGACAATGGGGGACTTTTGAATCTTCTTTGCGCAGATAATTAAGCTTATGTGGCAAGTTGCTGCACATCAATTGGTCTTATCTCAGGGTTGCCAGCATAGTGATTTTTGCCAAATATAGTGAGTGATTTAGAAGAAAAAAAAACCCTTAAACTAGCGCATTTTTCACATAAATTTTAAAGTTGTTTTTAATATCTTCCTCGATCTTAATCCCCTCAATATCTGAAAGCGTAGCACATTACACATGTAGCCTATTAACAATAGAATGTTGATAATCGTGCAGCCTGTGAGAATACTGCGAGAAAAGCGCCCCGCACTATTCGAGCAGTCTGTGGGATAAGCACTCGGTGCTATTCGAACAATCTGTGAGCGGGTGGCAAGGGAAGCAGGCTTTAAGTATACAAGGAGAAAAGTGATGAGATTTTCGCAGACAGATTTGGTTAGGAAAATCGAAACAGACTAGACATTCGCTGGCTAAAAATTCAACCAAATATTTAATATTTATTTTAGGCTGGATAAAATGTAAAAATGCAATACAGGTGCATCTTCCATACAAACGGTGTGTAGGCAAGGCACTGGAAGTGCGTGTGTTTTTACTAGCTCAGTCTTAATACTCTTATCATGATGCATATAGGGATTTTTTCGTGTAGGCTTACTGTTAAATATATTATTCCATTTCTTTATAGTGTATGATTGTATTATGTGTTTTTGGGCCTTTTTTATTTACAAACTTGCCACCACATGCACTTGACGAGTCATTTACATGAAGGCGGGATTAGCAATAGAAAATCTGATTTTCACTGGTGTTGGCGGAGGGGGCCACTAGATCTACAGTCATGTACATGATTCACCCTCTGTGTTCGATCGGTCCTGTAGTTATCTCTCTTTATTTCCCATGATTATGTTGGATAATGTAATTGCCAATCACCTCAGTAGTGTTGCTGCTTTAACTCAAACTGATTGAGGCATAAAGCAATTCGAAGGGAAATACACGTACATAGGTAGCCTACATGTATGTTAATATTGTTATAGAAAAAATTAGCTATTTTCTATGGTCCCACACAGTTGATTTTATCCTGACTTTACTAAAGGGACACAATAAATCAAACACAACTAGAAATAAAAAAATACATGTATACGTTACGCCTTTAATGGCTTCATCAGTAATAAAAACAAGGTATTACTGATGAAGATAAAGAGAGATAACTACAGGACCGATCGAACACAGAGGGTGAATCATGTACATGACTGTAGATCTAGTGGCCCCCTCCGCCAACACCAGTGAAAATCAGATTTTCTATTGCTAATCCCGCCTTCATGTAAATGACTCGTCAAGTGCATGTGGTGGCAAGTTTGTAAATAAAAAAGGCCCAAAAACACATAATACAATCATACACTATAAAGAAATGGAATAATATATTTAACAGTAAGCCTACACGAAAAAATCCCTATATGCATCATGATAAGAGTATTAAGACTGAGCTAGTAAAAACACACGCACTTCCAGTGCCTTGCCTACACACCGTTTGTATGGAAGATGCACCTGTATTGCATTTTTACATTTTATCCAGCCTAAAATAAATATTAAATATTTGGTTGAATTTTTAGCCAGCGAATGTCTAGTCTGTTTCGATTTTCCTAACCAAATCTGTCTGCGAAAATCTCATCACTTTTCTCCTTGTATACTTAAAGCCTGCTTCCCTTGCCACCCGCTCACAGATTGTTCGAATAGCACCGAGTGCTTATCCCACAGACTGCTCGAATAGTGCGGGGCGCTTTTCTCGCAGTATTCTCACAGGCTGCACGATTATCAACATTCTATTGTTAATAGGCTACATGTGTAATGTGCTACGCTTTCAGATATTGAGGGGATTAAGATCGAGGAAGATATTAAAAACAACTTTAAAATTTATGTGAAAAATGCGCTAGTTTAAGGGTTTTTTTTTCTTCTAAATCACTCACTATATTTGGCAAAAATCACTATGCTGGCAACCCTGAGATAAGACCAATTGATGTGCAGCAACTTGCCACATAAGCTTAATTATCTGCGCAAAGAAGATTCAAAAGTCCCCCATTGTCGTTACCATAAAATACCATAAATAGATTTCATCACTTGCTCTTAAGAAGGGCTATTTGGCTGTTGCCAGACCTGGCACTTTCGGTGCCAGAACCTCAAATCTGGCACTCTGGGGAAATGCATGGTACTCAGTATCTCTGTTTGGCACTCTGGCGCTTTGGCTCTTTCTGGCATATCTATACCTAGTTTCCAAGTGTTTGTTACAATTTTATATGTTACAATTTTATATTTTTAATTTATGTTTTTTGGCATAATGATCACAATGCTATTTCTAATCTGGCATTTAATTTGATAAAAAAATTTTTATGGCAAACAGCGCATGACCTATTCAAGGCCTCTGGGCCTGAAGAGTGTTTTAGCTTAGTCTTGCCCACTGATGTGCTGTCAGTTGACGCTCCAAATTAGAAAATCGGTGTTTTCAGACAATTTTTCATCAACTTTTCACTTGCTTTTTGTCGTAGGCAGAAGATCAAGTAATTTTAGTGTGCTTTAGGGTAAGTTTAATATCATATACCCATAATTCACAATGTTTTGTAGTTGATAAAATCTGGCACTTTTCTGACACTTTCAAGCTGCAAATCTGGCATTCTTCTTATTATTGGAAGCACATAAAATTGTCAGACGTTAGCCTCGGGGCCCGTCCACATAATATAGCCTATATAGTGCTGATGTTGGACGTTAAACCAACTCAACAACAACATCAACAACAACTTCTTCTTCTTCTTCTTCTTCTTCTTCTTCTTCTTCTTCTTCTTCTTCTTCTTCTTCTTCTTCTTCTTCTTCTTCTTCTTCTTCTTCTTCTTCTTCTTCTTCTTCTTCTTCTTCTTCTTCTTCTTTTTCTTCTTCTTCTCTTGATCCGCCTTGAAACATTTATTACATATATTATTAGAGAGGCTTTTATCAATAGCCAACACATGGCCCCTGTCTTCTTTGACCTGGAATAAAAACTTATGACACAACCTGGACGTATGGCATACGTAAAAACCTTAAAAATATGGGGTTCGAGGACAAATCAACCTATCTTCATTAAACATTTCGTAGCTAATTGACATTTGGATCCTCTCTGCTCTGTCTCACTCTTTCTAGCAGAAGCAGAGAATTCCCCTAGGCAGCGTTCTCTAGCCAATTCTTTTTGCTATTCAAATAACCTCAATAACTGAGACTCCTAAAAAACAATGTAAACTGCTCGTTGTATCATCATCATCATCATCATCATCATCATCGGTATTTTGATTAACGTGCAGGTACTGGGGCAACATCCACATCAGTGGACCCCCTTCCAGGTAGCTGGCTTGCTGCACGCATGGCTGATCTCACACCAGATATCCAGGTGTTTCTGTCATGAGGGTCAGTTGTTGAGAGTTTCCAGTCTTTCCGATCCCTCTCTGTCACCTGCTTCCATGTCATTCTGGGTCTCCCTTTTCCACGACTTCCTGTTACTTGCATGTCCAATGCTGTCTTGATAGCTCCGCTTGACCGTTCCACGTGGCCATACCACCGGAGTCTTCTCTCCTTCAGAATGAGGTTCAGGTCCTCAAGGCCAAGAAGCGTCAATAGCTCATTTGACGTAGTGGTGGCCACATCTTCTGGCTTCACATTGCAGATCTGTCTTATCATTGCCCTGTCGTTTCTCTGCAGGCGTTGAAGGTTTGGCTTGGTCAAGGGCCATGTCTCGCTAGCATGGAGCATTGCACTCCGCACACAAGTACTGTACACATGACCCCGCGTCTTATATGAGAGGTGGCGAGACAAAAGAACTGGTAGTAGTTCTTTAAACTTCTTCCAAGCTGTCTTCACACGTGTTGTGGTTGCAAGGTCACAGCCACCGGCTGCCGAGAGCATATCTCCCAGGTAGCAGAAAGAAGCTACGACATCCAGCTCACAACTTATGTTCACAACTTTGTCGTCTGCAATAGAGTCTGTTCAACTCCAACCATGGAGTGGCCAATTCCAACTGCAGTTCGACACCCTTCAAAAATTGGGCACACACAAACGGCTTCAAATTGTCCCCTCAGAAAACGATGGCTGTTCATTTTTTAAACAAAAGAAAATTTCACAGGAATCCTGATCTCTACATCGGCCGCGATCAAAGAGTTCCTGTAGAAGAAGCTGCCAATTTTTTAGATGATATATTTTACAAAAAACTCAATTTATCCCCCACCGGAATTATCTTCAGAAAAAGTGCCAAAAAGCACTTAATCTTATTAAAACCTTATCCGGAACAGATTTGGGAGCAGAAAAGAGTCCTTCCTCTACCTCTATCGCTCTTGATAAGATCAAAACTCGACTACGGCAGCGCATTGTACGGCTCTGCCAGACCGTCGTATATAAAAATGCTAGATTTAGTAGATACTATACACCACCAAGGACTGCGTCTCAGCCTCGGAGCCTTTGGTACCACCCCAATAAAAAAGCCTTTACGTGGCTGCAGACGAACCATCCTTGTCAGAAAGAAGAAACAAACTATCTTTACAATATGCCATTAATCTAAAATCTCATCATGACAATCCTGCTTTCCATCCTGTTATCCACCCAAGTTCTGTAGAAAAATCTTCACCGAGCGTGAATCCGTGTTCAGCACCTCCTTCTTGATATCGCAGTGTACGGTCCTCACTAAGTAGGCTAAATGGGTAGTTGGGGCCGGGTAGCAGTGTCGCGTCACAGTGCGTAGCCAACATTACCTCGTCATTTTGTGCCATCAATTCCTCGCACGGAAAAATCCATTCGGAAGAAGGAGCCCCTTTTCTATCCGATCTATTAGACTTATGTGCTCTAGCCTAACTGGCTAGGCAGGCCTCACCTGGGCCGTTTCTAGCCTCTACCTATTTCTACATTTATTTCACACATGCGTCCTCTATCTCCCTTTTGCTTTTTTTAAACAATTATGAGGAAATCATGGTGGGCAATGATACATTCGTAGATTACTAGATGTAAGGTTAAAGTTGTTAAAGGTGGAAGCTTTGGAACTTTCTCAATTTAATGCTTATTGAAGAGTAGACCTATTACCAAACTTTTTGTTATTAGTAGGGTTTGGAGAGTTTACAGTGTCATATTTTTCTCTAAGTAACTTATAGGACCATCATGATAGAGAGAAATACAGGGATTTTAAAATCTCGTTACAACAACACTTCTCTTTTTTCAAAAAGTGGTTAAAAATAGATTTTACTGTATTTTTTAAGATGCTATGTTCCTTCATTATACTTATTCATCGAATCCATCACACAGCTCTTGCTCCAGAGGGTCCTGTGTCCAGGTGACGGTTGGTTTTCAGATCCATCAACCTGGGCTTTATGAGGTACATGTACTCACTATAAGGTTGTGAGTTCCTCTGACTTTTCTATTTGATGCACGAGTCAGGAGTGATTTGTTTTCTTTAATGGTGTTTTTATACTGTGCAGACTTCAAAAGTGCACATATATGTAATTTTTCCAATTTAGACATACCAGTTAGTCTTTTGCCCCCAGACAAGTTTGGTTTGCTTTGTGACTTGTGAAGTAAATACTTGACTTTTTATCAAAACTATTTAATCCTTCAATATTAGAGTTGTTATTCGACAGGGGACCTGTTTTTATGATTAGAGTGTTGCTCTATAGGAAACCTTGTTACTCGCTAGAGGACCTTTTTTATGATTAGATTGTTACTTGATAGGGAACCTGTTTTTATGTGATTAGAATTGTTACTCCAAGAAATGCAGTTTAGGACCTACGATAATTTTCCTGCAGTAGTTATTAAAGTTTAATGTTTTTTAATGAAATGACGAAGTCGGGTAAATAAAGGACATTAATCAGTACAATCGTGTACCTGTAACGCTTCAACTTGTTTAACCCTATCCGTATGTCGTGCTTTACTGTCGTATCAGTACGTCGGGGGTGACTTTGTGCCTCGACCTGTTAAATAGACAAAGAACTGATGCATACCTGACCGTACGTCAGGGGTGACTTTGTGCCCCAACATTTTAATAGGCAGCCAATGTAGAAGTAGAAAGAATCAGTGGGGAGTTAAAGGAGGAACAGGAGCAGCAGTGATATGAGCAGGAGGAGGTGCGGGTGGAAGATGAGGCGGAGGTGGAAAACGAAGGGGAGTCATAGGAGGCAGAGGAGGAGGAACAGGGGAAGCAAAAGATGAACAGGAGGTGCAGGTAGACAGAGGAGGACATACGGAATTAACTGGAGGGAGGAGGAGCAGAAGAAAAAAGAACTGGAGGAAGGAAGAGGAGGAGGGAGGAAGAGCAGGAGGAGGGAAGAAGAGCAGAAGGAAGAGGGGGATGGATGAAGAGCAAAAGGTGGAAGTAACAGCCGGATGGAGGAAAGGGAAGAGGGAGAAAGAGCAGGAGGAAAAGGAGGATGGAGAAAGCAGGACGGAGGAAGGGCAGAAGGGGGAGAAGCAGGAGGGCGGAAGAGAACGAGGGAGGAGGAGCAGTAGGGAGCAAGAGCAATAGGGAAAAAGAGGAGGAGACAGTAAGAGCAGGAAGGAGGAGGGAGGAATAGGAGAACTGAGAAAGAGCAGGAGGGAGGAAGAGCAGAAGGAGGAGGAGCAGGAGAAAGGAAGAACGAAGCTAATACTAGTGTACTATACCATTGAAGGCGAGAGGGGGGGGGGGGGGGAGCGTTTTACCATTGCCAACACTTATTTACAAGTTAGTATACTTGTGTTTTACACTCATGAGTGTATTGGCTTCAAGGAACCATATGATTCAGAAAAAAAATTAAACAATTCATAAATTGTTATTTTAAAAAGCGAACAACACAGATATAAGCATAAAACACGAATTGAGGAATACATAATACTATTAATTTTTTATCTTAAAATAGGCACTGATAAAAAGTTAAAAATAGTTTCTTTCCTCCTCTTCATGGGGTGGGGTGTCAAATCACCCCCATGTGCCACCCCCACCTACCATGTAGGGCTAAGTCAAGCTAATTCAACTGCCATTCCAAGCTCTTCTGTACCTAATGCATAGGTGTACCAACTAAGGCAAGCTTTTCCATAGGTACTTGTGGTACAAATCACCACCTTCACTACTTTGTCACAATTATGTCATAACAAGAATATTTAAGATTTTGCAAAATGCCAAAATGAAAAAACTTGGGACATCTTTGTTCTGGGTAAAACAATTCAGATGTTGCAATAGTCAAATCAAAGTAGATGGTGTCAGGGCAATATTTTACTGAGCTTTTTTAGAAGGAAGCTTCAACTCCCATTGTCAAATACTATGAGTTTTAATTCTTTTTAAATTTCCATGGTAAAAGTATGATGCACTTTAGCTATTCTTTAATTCGCATTGCGAAATTCGAGGTGCTCAAGGTTTTATTTATTTCGCAATGTAAAATACGATGCAATTTAAGTTTGTTTTCCAATTCGCTAAAAAAAATTGATGAATCCGGTTTATTTTCAATCACGTAGGAATGCACATTTATAACAATTTATCTCAAATAATTATAATCTTAAATAGTTATAAATTAAAGTGGAAGCAATTTGGACTCGATCGATATAGTATTGTGAAAATTGGCTGCTTTGTTTACTAGAGTATAAAGTATCCTATCTGTGTGATTTAGTTTATTTTACTCTAACTCTACAGGATATATAACTGTTTGAGTTTGATTCAGATGCAGACATAATATGGTAGTAGATTTTTTACTGTGCTAGACTCTGGGCTAGGATCTACATTTAGAGTCTAGATTCATGGCAAAATTCTAGATCTAGATGATCTTGGTTCTACATATTTTCTGAACCATTACAGTAAAATGAACTAGAAATATTAAAATGTTTGCTATTGCTGACTAGAAGTAATTTACTATTGGTTTTATGCTCCTTTGACTGAGTTCAGGGATAATACTTAGGAAGTGGCTATTTGTCAGCTCCTAATACTTAACTGAGATGGATGCATTGGGTAAGAATCATGAAATCCTGGTAGGAGCCTCCTGCAGTGAGCCAGAAGTTCTAATGACTTATTTTTTAAGACTTTGAGTTTCACGCGTTCATGAATATGCTCTATTAAAAGAAGCCTCAGGCATAGAATAGAAAATACTACAAACTACATTTTGTGTGATTATTTATACGGATTAAATAGGCTGAGAAGGTCAAGAATGAAAAGGTTAGGTGAGGTCAGTACTTGATTAATTTGATTAAAAACATTTAACAGTAACTTCTCATGGGCTACTTTGATGTACTTTGTGATTTTGTAAAGTACATTGGAATTTATGCTGCAAAATGACACCTTACGTCTTAAAATTTAGACATTACTAATATTTATATAAATTTATGGTTGTAATAAAGCCAAAGCCTACTCTCTGTTTATACCACTGAGTGATCAGTGAGACTAGAAGGTACTTTAATGATGTCATGTAATACTTGTTTCCCTAGGAAAATTAAGACTCATAGTTTTTCGTATATAAATGCTAGACAGAGTCAAATGCATTTACATCACTTTTTCTTCAGGAGATATACTTTAAAATGTAGATCTGAGTTAAGATGGTATTAACACCCAAAACACATTTTTGTTTAAAAAAAAAGGTGATAAAATGTTCTCTTATGACATTTGATTGACTTGTGTTATGAAAAACTTGTTTAACATTTGTTATGTAAGAAAATACAGCCATCTATCCATTTATAGAATTGCCTTTCATTTATTTGAAAGGACAAAAGAATCAATAGCCTACAATTTAGAAAAACAAAACATTTTTTTGTCTTAAAGGTTTGTTATTAGCAAATCATATCAAGTTGCTTTAAGGACAATTTTATTGAATTGATAATAATATGGCAACTATTGTACATCTATAAAAGTCTCATCTTTAAAAAAAATTTTGTCTTGACCCCCAGATGAGTGAGCTTATGAAAGTGAACCTGCTATACTCCCTCCCTGACAACCCACAAAGAGACCTTCATACCTCTTCCCACTCCCAAAGACAGTCTAAAAACTCACAGCACCAACATCAGCATCAGCATAAACAGCTCTACGCTACTAGCTCCTCATCCTCCTCCGTGTCTGCAACGTCTGATTACGGCGCCTCTGCCTCATCCTCCTCGTCTCCCTCACTGCCGTCCACAGATGACGCAGACAGGCCAGAGGAGCAGGGGCGTGGACTCAGTGGGAGCAACAGCTCTCTGACCACGCCTCTCACGGCCGAGGTAAAGAGGAGCTTTGCTTCAAAGTCCTATTCCTTTGACGACCTTGAAGATCCACAGATGTAAGTTCTCATGTTTCTCAGCATATGGATTGATTCATTTTCTTGTTACGTTTAGTACAATTTCACTGTCAAGAGTATGTTTTACTTATTCTCTTTTGGGGAAAAATGTTCATAAAATTGGAAAATAAAGGGGGGTATGATGTTAGAATGAAGATAATATATATATATAGATAATATATATGCAGTGGAACACACTTGAACCGAAAAAGGCTGAACCGAAAAGAAATTGAAATAATTGCGGTTTTCCTTCTTTTTTCCTTGTATGAAACCTATGGTAAACCGAAATCGTCGGTCAGCATACTATCATTAAACGGAAAGGAAATTACTAACTTTATCCCGCTGGGTTGTAGAGTTTCTAAAAAAATCGGCGTATTCTAATATACCCTTATGCAATGCAGTACTCCTACCAGTCATGAGTCATCAAATCTATCACTAACAAAGCCTACCATCACCCCTCTCTCACTACATAATCAGAGCCAGCAATAGGCTTATGGTCGTGAACCATCTGGGCCTAGTCCCATGCAGCTTCTAACACTAAATGTGCGCAACCAAGCAAATGTTGCATCACTTTTAACAGTTACGCGTTGAAACAGCGCGTGCCATCTAGGCCTAGCCCAACACAGTCTCTAATGCCGAATGTGTAAAGCCAAGCAAACATTCTTGCATCACTTGTCACTGTCTGTGCGCATGTGATCGTAGACCGGGCTGGCTGAGTGACTCGGCGAACAAACTTAGGCATGCTAAAGTGTTTGCAGTGTTACAGGCTCGAACACGCATTAGGCCTAGGGGTCCAGGATTGCCTTGAAATTGTAAGGGGAGAGTGGGGGATTCAAGTCTAAAAGAAAGAATAGGTGAGGAAGGAAGAGAATGAGAGATAAGCTAAAAGCGATTGGCTGACTATTTGTTACACCAGTCTTGAGTGGTTGAAGAATAATGACTGAGTAAGGAGCCTGAAATATCTTGTTTTAATTGATATTCTGCCTAGCTAGCCACACAATGCGATATAGTGCGACGGCTCAGTTAAAAAAGTAGAAAAAACAAATTCATTTTTGGAGATCGCTTTCACTGAACCATCAAGTAGAAGTGGTGCAACTCAAGCTGTGTGACTTACCAAGATAAGACTGATTTATGGCTGATCTAAAGTAGGCGCAAGAAATAAAACGTTCCATGCCCTGATGCTATTTGGGCACTTTCTAAGACAAATTCAACATAACCATGATCTTTTACAGTCTTACACTGAGATTTAATAATAGAAGTTGAGTTAATTTGATTGATTAACGTCTAACATCTGCCCTATATTATATAGAGTAACAACTTCCAGTGACACTTGTCAATTACCTGAAAAGGCTTTAGAACAAATACATTAAATTTACTGCAAAGTAACATTTTTACCAAACAGACACAGTTGGGTTGCGTTGTCAAAGCTGCAGATTTTGTTGACATAGTTAGGGAAAAGCCCTAGACTAATAAATTAGTGTCACTATTTGGTTTTGCCAAATGTTAATGATTGAAAGTATCTTCTGCATAGATAAATACTTTTTTGATGACAGGAGAAAGTAAGGGCATTTAGTCACCCTCTGATGATCCATTGGCTAAATCAGCAACGGGTGATTCCTGTGGAAAAAAGCCCGAGAGTGAAAAATTGATAAACTTGAAATGAATGGGGGAAATGAAAATGAAAAGATGGCTAAAAAGTACCTCATATCTGAACAAAGTAGTTTTTCTGGAGGTATAAAACTGATTCACAAAATTGTGAGTGAAAATATAACTGAAACTTTTAACCATCTAAATTCAGCTGACTTGTCAAGTCGCTTCTGTTACCATGTTTGTTTACCTCAGAAAATTATGTAATTCCAACGTTGAAAATGCAAAGCTCATTTTTAATACCCATTTGAAATGGTAAAAACTGTTCATACTATACCTGCAAGTGAAGTTTCCATCTATCAAATCCTTCAATTGTTTTCTCGTAGCAACAAGATTGGGAAAAGCAGCATTTATACTTCGATTGTTCTTTAATATGTTCCAGACACAAGCCAATCAGAAGGTCGTTCATGGGAGAGCCAAGCCGATATGCTCAACCAAAACAACTCTGCGAAACAGAGGGAGAACTTGTCCGCCCCAAGAATTTCCTCAAGCAGCCAATCTATGTTTACGTCAGAGATCCTCACACTGTCTAGCCCTTGATTTTTTTTTTTTTTTGAGGTAAAGGTCTTTGCTTTATCATCTGGCCTGACTTTTTCAGCAAGATTGTGATATAAGTTTTATTTTGATAATTTGCCAATTTCCACGTTACAACATGTATTTAACTTTCAAGGCAATTCCTTGGTATTTTTTTTTTATTTTTTTTTATTTTTTTTATTTTGAGGAATGGCATTTTACACAGCTTAAGTTTATAAAAGTCTTTAAAGTTAGAAATATGCTCACCTGCCAAATATAATATCTATTGATTCCCTGAGAAAGTTCTGTATTGATGAACTGTTAGAGCTCAAACGCAAATGCTACATACTGACCATACTTGAAAAAGTGTGTTTGCATTCAACATTGTATTTTACAACTTGACATGCGCACAGCAGCACTCACTGTTCAGTTTTTTTCTGTCCCAGGGAGAATCTGAATTGTGTTAAGCATAGCATACATTTACTGGACTTGTGGACAGAAAAGGAAAGTTGACGTCACTAATTACACATTTCGCAGGTGGTGCAGAATGGAAGATTCTCAGCTTATCAAACTTGTACGAGGGGTGTTTACTATGTTCTTAGCATGACAATGAAGAAATAAACCCAGAGACTTAAAATTTGGCACACTTACATTTATTTCTCTACATAGTCACCCTGCATAGTTACACATTTCTGCCACCTGTCCTTGACCTTCAAAAGTCCTTGAGAGTAAAACGTGTCATTTTGCGCTTGAAACCACTCTTCCACAGCAGAAATCGCATCTTCAATGTCTTCAAAACGGCGCCCTTTTATGGATTTCTTAAGGTTTGGGAACAGACAGAAGTCTGATGGAGCTAAATCTGGTGAATATGGTGGATGGGGAAGAATTTCATAGCCACACTGATCAGCTGTCTCAACGGCTTGTCGTGCTCGATGAGCAGGAGCGTTATCATGCAAAAGC
>RQTK01001371.1:35712-45712 GCA_003991915.1 Elysia chlorotica | reverse complement strand
AAGTAAAATGCGCACACACACACACAAGAAAAAAAAAAGAAAAGAAATGAAAAACACTCCTGCTATTCAATCAGTTTTTGTGTTGTTATAAATTGGCTTACTGTATACAATCATGTAACAGAGATGTAGGATATGTTGATTAGTTGTTGATGTTAATGCCGTTTGGTACTGTTTGTAACTTACTTATCCGAAAAGTTTCTTTATTCAATAGATCAAATGGATTCCTACTGAAGATTGTGTCAATTGGTGTGATCTCCAAATAGTTTTTTGTTAAGTGAATGATCGGGGAGGTTAAAATATCGTGAAACGAGTTGATCTCGGTGATTATTTATAGCGGATCGGTGATTTGTAAAACGGTTTCTTAAAGTTTGTGATGCTTGTCCTACGTATTGTTTGTTACATTTTGTGCATGTAACATTATGTTACATTACTTGATTTGCAAGAGAGGTTGCGGTTGATTTAGTATGTGTTGCCATTGGTGTAGGATGTGGTAGTGGAAGTGATGTATGATCTAAAATTGGTCACTACCAAAAGGTTTGCAGTGCCACCAAGACAGTGAACAAAAAGCGCATCTTGGTCAGATATACCAACTGACAGATGGCAGTGACTCTATCGCCAACTACTGTAACTGAGGCCCCAGTAGTTGGCGATAGAGGCATGATAGCCACTCTTAATGAACCCTCATATATCCAGACAAAATAGTTCGTGCAGCGGGAGGTAAAAACCTGACAGTCATTGGCTATGCAACTAAGACACTGACTCGACTGAGCCACAAAGACAAAAACATTACAGAGAAAATTTACGTTGTGAAAGGAAAAGAGCACCCAAGAAGAATACAAGAACTCGATGAAGCCAGCCCCAATTTCAAACGGGAATTCCCTAAACTATTTTCAGGTCTGGGTAAGCTAAAAAATACCATACGCCATCAAGCTACACGATAACATACAGCCATCGCGCATTTATACTCCAAGGAAAGTAGCACATCCTTTAATGTCAAAGGTGAAGAAGCAACTAGAAGAGATGCTTGACCAGAGAGTGATTTCAGAGATCACAGAGCCTACAGAATGGTGCGTAGACATGGTTGTCGTCCCCAAGCAAGACGTTTCAGTCCGCATATGTGTAGACTTAACAGCTCTCAATAAAGCCGTCAAACGAGAGGTACACCCATTGAGATCGGTGGATAAAGACCTTCACAGTTCGCGGGGAGAAAATTATTCACAAAGTTGGATGCCAGATCAGGGTTTTGGCAAAGCCCACTCACAGAGGAATGCAAAAAATACACCACCTTTCTCACAACCTTTGGACGGTACTGCTTCAACAGGCTGCCTTTTGGCATTCCCTCAGCATCCTAAGTCTTCGAACGCATCATGACCGAGATTCTCCACAACCTAGATGGCACCGTATGTCACATCGACGACACCATTATTCACGCCCCAGACAAAGTCACTCATGACAGGCGAGTACGAGACGTCTTGAAACGCCTGCAGGCTGCAGGCTTCACTTTAAACGAAAAGTGCTCCTTCTCCAAGCATTCATTGACATTTCTTGGACATACCATTGATGCTGCAGGCATCCACGCAGACTCAGACACGGTTAAAGGCATCCTAAACTTCCATCCACCACAGAACATCCCTGAACTATAAAGATTCTTAGGCATGGTCAACCAGATGACAAAGTTTGCTCTGGGCTTAGCTTCAACGACAGAACCCTTACGCTCTCTTCTCAAGAAGGAAAACGAATGGACATTACTCTTCAAAACTGAAAACCACCATAGCAGCAGACGCATCAACACAAGAAATAAGGGCTGTTCTTATCCAAGTCCAGACGGATTGACTCAGAAAGCCGGTGAGCTATATATCTCGCACCTTGACAGAGGCAGAAAAGAGATATGCAGTTATTGAGAAAGAAGCATTAGCGGCAACATGAGCATCGGAAAAATTTAGCGAATACGTGCAAGGTCTGGAATATACCATTGAAACAGACCAGAAGCCCCTTGTCACCCCTCCTGATGTCAATAGAGCTATCTAAACTTCCACCACGCATCCTGCGATTCCGTCTTCGACTCGCCCGCTTTAATCCAGAAGTTATATATATATATATAACCAAGTAACAGCTGACACCATCTATAGGGCTTTCTACATGAGTGTGTGTTATGGGGCATGCGATTCCGTCTTCGACTCGCCCGCTTTAATCCAGAAGTTATATTTCTAAAGAACCAAGTAACAGCTGACACCATCTATAGGGCTCCATCAAGCGAGCCCAGTGGCGCAGACATTCACTTTTATGAAGAAATTCTAGCAATGGAAGAACAAGTTTTCAACTCACTTCCAGCCACACCCAACAAACTAGAACAAATAATTCACCATCAAAAGTCAGACACAAAAACTGTGACATTGGATGGCCCACTTACATGCCAACCAACACACTCTTTAAATAATATTGGCCCAACAGACAGCACTTCACGATCGTCAAAATAGAGAGCATGATCAAAAAATGTATGAACTGAGACCAGACATCGAGAAACCACTTATCCCATCTCAATTCCCAAACCGACCCTGGTCGCGATTAGCTGCCGACCTGTTCCACCTCAAAGGCAAACATTGTGTAGCAGTAATAGACTACTACTCCAGATGGACGGAAATAAGGATGTTAGAAGATCTGTCCAGCACACACTTGATCATCAAGATGAAGTCCGTCATTGCAATACATGGAATACCCGTCGTCATGGTCTCTGACAATGGGCCTCAATTTGCTAACCTGCAGTTCAAAAATTTTGCTAAAAGCTACAGTTTTACTCATGTAACCAGCTCACCTCGCTACCCTCAAAGCAATGACATGATTGAACGAGCCATTCAAACCACCAAGAACCTTCTTAAAAAAGCAGACGATCCCTACATACCATTTTTAAATTACAGAGCCACTCCTCTTCAGAACAAATATTCCCCAAGTGAGCTTTTAATGGGCACAGAATATGGTTCGACCTATTGGGAAGTATGATTGTATCTCTTGAGTTATGTGTTTTAATAGATTATATACATGAGTGATTGTATTTTTATGTATACATAAAAAATATACAAGTGAGCTTTTAATGGGCACAGAATTGCCCATTGTGGAGCAAAAACTCCACCCCAGATCACCTCATCAAGAGCTTCTTCAAGAACGGGAGAACAAGTTCAGTGAAGACATGTGCAGACAGTACAACAGGCGTCACCTTACCAACAAACCTCAGGCGGAAATAAACCCTGGGGACAATGTATTCATCAAAGACTTGAGACGCAATGCCGCGGTGGTAAAACAACAACATTCTCCGAGTCATACATTACACTGCCGGAAAACAGCGCGACGAAACAGGGTTACTTTAATACCAGCTGCGTCTCCAAGCATTCAAGATACTTGTACACCTAGACCCGCACCATTCCGGTCTTGTCAAGTGATCCTCCACTTGTGACTACAGTCATCAACTCCTCAAGCTTTCAACACCAGCCGCTCCTGGAGAACCTTCAAGCCACCCCAAAGGCTTGATTTGTAAATTTTATATCTCAGGGAGAGATAAGGACAACTCATAGGAGCTGAATGTGTCTTAAACTTTTAGTTTTACCATTGTGCTAAGTTTCTCCATTTGTGATCGAATCGCATCAAAGTTAAAATTTAATGTTTATTTATCATGAATGAATATGATGCAAACAAGACAGTTTGCAAAGTATACAAAACTGTACATAAACACTATAGCTTCAACTTCAAGGGAGGAGATGTAGTATTATACTACTGTACTTTGGCCATGACTGGCCAACCTGGCAACACAAGACTGAATGTAACGGCAAACACAACACTCAGGTCAGTTCTGTTTCCATCAAACTCCCAGAGTTTTGGACCACCTTGCCAAAAATTTGGTTTACCAGAGTAGAGACGCAGTTTGGGACAAGAAATATCACCCAAGATGGTACTAAATATGACTACGTTGTCAGTTCTCTCGATTTTAAAACTGCGGAAGATGTACATGACATATTAGTCAGCCCACCAGAAACAGAAAAGTATGCAAGCCTAAAAAGAGCTTTCGGGAAGTCACAGTGGCAGTGAGCTTTTAAACATTAACTGATTGTAGGATAAAAAGCCTACGGCTCTTCTAAGAAAAATTAATTCCTTAAATAACGACCCATCAAACCTTCCAGCATATGTCCGCAACATCCTCGCAGATCTGGAGAAACAAGCAGAAGCTGCCGATCGGGTTTGGGAGGCGCGTTAAACAAGAATCCAACAGATTAGTCACTTCTGACCAACCCACACTGATCAGTGTCGAGTCGATTTCCAAACAGAGATACCAAACTCCTCGTCGCCTTGGATCAAGCACCACTGCCACACATTCTCCAGAGTGCTATTACCAAGTTCGTCCCTCAGGCCGGATGTAAGTTTGCCTCTCTTCTCTCAAAGTCGGGAAACGACAAGACCAGTCGCTAGGCGTGGCAGCAACTGGCTCTCTTCATCAGGCTTACACGCTCTCGCTCGGTGGAGGACCGAGCATCAGGTCTCTCCTACCACGTCGATTCAGGAACAGAGGTATCGGTTTACCTCGCTTCTAGGCAGGATCGACACCCAAATCAGCCCTCAACACCCCTCACTGCAGCTAATGGAACATCCATCCACACATGGGGGAAAAGAACAATTTCCCAAGTATTTGGCCCCAAGAGACATACACACACGTTTTACAATGCAAACGTCACCCGACTATACTCTAGGTGCAGATTTTTTCTCAGCACATGGTCTTGCAATCGACATTCGAAGCAAACGCCTTCTTTCAATTGACAACATATCTATTTTTCTCAAAGAGACTAAATCTACCCTCACACTGGCATGTTTAGGTACCCATCCTCGGATTGATTATTTAGACCTTCTCCAGCAAATCCCTGAAATTCTAACCCCACAATTTCGCAACCACGTCAACAAGCACGGTCCTCCAACTCACGCCCGTGCGAGGCGACTAGACCAAATAAAACTCTATGCTGCCAAAGCTGAGTTCCTACAGATGGAAGAAATGTGTATCGTTCCGTCCTCAAAATCTCCTTGGGCTTCACCACTCCATATTTTTCCTAAACTTGGTAGTAAATGGCGACCGTGTGAAAACTATAGACGTCCAAATACATTAACAGATGATGATCGTTACTCTCTCCCACACATTCAAGATTTTAACAACAATCTGGCTGGCTGCACAGTGGTCTCTAATATCGATTTGATCATGTTCCCATGAGCTTCTTCCATTGCAAAGGCGGCTATCATCACCCCTTTTGGTCTCTGGAAGTTTTCTGCGTATGCCTTCTGGTCTTAAGAATGCTGCCCAGTCATCCCAGCGCTTGATGGATGGAATACTCCGAGGCGTACCATTCGCCTTCATTTACCTTGACGACATCTTAGTTGCCAGTCATTCTGCCCAAGAACACTTCCAGCACCTCCGGCAACTTTTTATCCTTATTTCGTCTAATGGACTGATCATTAACAAAGCCAAGTGCGTTTTTGGTGCTGACAAGCTTGACTTTTTAGGTCATCGTGTCAGCGCTGAGGGGACCACTCCACTCCCTGATCGGATAGCAGCATTACAAGACAGTGCGCCACCCAGAGATCGCACAAGCTTGCAACGTGTCCTGGGTATGGTTAACTACCATTTCACCGATTTCTCTCTGGAGTCGCCGCAACCCTCGCCCCACTACATGCTTAGGCAAGCGGCGAAGGACATAAAATAGAATGGCCCTAAGATTGTTAAGCAGCCTTTAACGAAAGAAAAAAATTTCTCAGCGACGCAGTTCTCTTACACCATCCCCAGCCAGAGCACCAACTAGTCTTACTGTTGACGCATCAGACACTGCGATTGAGGCCCAGCTAGAACAAAAGGCCGATCTTGGGACCCTCTAGCCTTTTTCTCTAGGAAACTATCTGACACAGTAAAGAAATACAATGCTTTTGACCGTGAACTCTTAGCCTCCTACAGTGCAATCAGCCATTTCAGGCACTTTTTTGAAGGCCGCAATTTTACACTTTAACACCAATCATAAACCCTTGACAACTGCTCTGAGGAGCCAAAACGACCAACAAGACAACTTTCCTTAATAGCAGAATTCACCAAGAAAATCCGATACATCAAAGGCAAATTCAACGTAGTGGCATTGGCAGATGCCCTGTCAAGGATAAACACCGTCAATATTTCTGAAAGCACCGTTGAAACTACAAATCTCCATGCCATAGTTACAGACAGTCACAAAGATGTTACAATTGACTTTAGCCGCATGGCCAGCTACCAAGAAACATCAGATGAAATGGCTTCCTACCATACATCCACAACAGATAGAAGCTAAATAACATTGATATAGGCTCAGCAAAGCATCTCTGCCAAACGTCCATGGGAACACCAAGACCAGTGCTTCCTTCGCCTTGGACCCATCTGGTTTTCAACAAGATTCCTGGCCTGTCGCACGCAGGTGTTAGGCCTACTCAAGAAGCTATTGTGCAACACTTTGTTTGGAATAGTATAAAGCTTGACATACGAAAGTGGTGCAAGGAATACCCTGATTGTGAGGCATCTAACATCGATCGCCATACACGCTCAACCCTCGCAGAACGCCTACCTCCATCCGACAAGTTTTGCAGTCTCCGTGTGGACTTGATTGGACCTCTACCCGAAAGTCAGGGTATGGCTTACCTGTTTACCATCATTCATCGTTTCACGAGATGGTCAGAGGCCATCCCTCTCCCTGATGCCCATGCCTCCAACTGCGCTATAACTCTTCTCCATCACTGGGTGGTAAGATTCGGAGTTCCCGAAGACATCATTTCTGACCGTGGCAGACAATTCACCTCAAATCTGTGTAGCCAACTAAACAAACTATTGGGCAACGACGCCAACACAACCACAGCTTATCACCCACAAACAAATAGAATGTATGAGCGCCTGCATCGACAACTAAAAGCAGTACTAAATGCCCAAACAACCAGTCCGGATTGGTTTGAAGAACTTCCCATGGTCCTATTAGGCATTCGTTCATATTGGAGAGTTGACCTTGACTGCTCTCCTGTCGAACTCGTATACGGTCCAACACTCTGCATACCTGGTGAATTTCTGCAACCACGTGACACCCGAACCTGACATACCCTTCCTGAGACACCTCCAGCAGATGATGCGTTCCATTCAGCCCACTGCGCCGAGGGTCAGCGGAAAACAAAACTCCTACGTACCGGCCTCCTTGGCTTCCGCTGATTACGTGTATTTTCGGAAAGATTCACACAAACACCCCCTCCAACGCCCTTATGATGGTCCTCATCTCGTTACTAAAAAAAAGTGATAAATAATTCACTCTTGAAATAAAAGGAAGCTCAGAGGCAGTCTCGATTGGCCACCTCAAGACAGCGTATGTCACTCAATTGATAGACAGTAATAGCAACAAACCAATCAACAGTCTAGATCACCTGTTAACACCCAACTCCGAACCTGCTACGGGCATACTGACTTCAGGTGTCACACCAGAGGACAACACTGAGGTGACTAGCCGCGCTGGCAGAGTCTCACACCGTCCTCTGAGGTTCCGATGACGGCAGGCCGCACTCCTGATGGCTCCTACAGATCAACTGTATCCCACGAAGGGGGGTAATGTAGCGACTGTAGTGACGTCCCCTGACTGTGTATACCGTCACTACTAGAGTGACACAGCAGCTTTGGACTTCCGATTGACACACTGGACTGACTAGATCTAGGTCAAGACGCTGACATTGAATCCTCTGATCAAATATGTTCATTTTATTGTTTCATCTTAATAAAACGTTTTGTATAACGTGAGAACATAGTTCTACGTGTTTATTACATACTAAAAATTTTTGAAAAATTTCGGTCTCCGATATGCCGGCATTGGTAGGAGTGGAATCGCTTTTTTTCAACTCTCAGATGTATGGAGGACAGGGAATTATTATTTTTTGTAAATGGATGTGATATTGGGGAGTGCTGGGTTGTATCTGACGACTAGTGGGTTCCTGTGTTTGTATCTGTTTCTTGGGTTGTCTTTGTATGGCATTGGCAAGGGTGCGTTGTGTATCTTTATGTTTGTTTATTGAATGTGTTTATGAGGAAATCCACAAAATATTTTTCTATTTCATTGAGTCTGTTGTTAAGGGTAACCTCGGACGAACAGATTATAACAAGTCTAAATGCTAAGCTATAGGGTATGTTCCGTTTTGTATGGTGCGGATGACAGGATGACCAGTGTAGATAATTGAATCTATCTGTTGGTTTAGAGTATAGATCTGTATGAAGTGTATTAATCTTATTCTCAAAAGTGATTGTGACATCCAAGAATGTTGCGTGTGAGGATGAAATGTGGCTGGTGAATTTAATGAATTTGCACGTTTGATGAATTTATCAAGGAGTTCGCGGCCATGAGTACATGTGAAAAAAAATGTCGTCAATACATCTGAGCCAGATTAATGGTGGGTGCCATACATGCTCCCATAGCCGTGCCGCTTGTATGTATTTTCTAAAAATGTGAAAGTGTTCAGGATAGAATAAGCTTGATGAGCTTACATAGAAAAGTAAGAGATGGTGTGGTACCTGCCCCTCTGCCTTCCTCCAGTGCTATGTGACAGGCATCCATACCTTCCTCGTGTGTAATATTAGAGTACAATGCGCTGACATCCATTGTGCACAGTAGGATATCTGGGGGAAGAGGGCCTCTCATGTTGATGTGTATGGAATTTTCCCTAAGGAAATCCATGTCACCCTGAACGTATGAAAGTAACTGCCTACCATTAGTAACAAGATCCTTCATATATGGAAATCCACATGATAGAGCCAGGGATGGAGAGAGAGAAATAGAGAGAGAGGGAGTGAAAGGGAGAGAAACAGAGCGATAGAGCCAGGGATATACTACTGAGTATTATTATTAAATAGACTGTTTTCTCCGCTTTGTTTTTAGTATTGACAAAGCCATTAAAGGCGAAACGTGTATATGTATTTTCTCTATAATTTCTAGTTGTGTTTGATTTATTGTGTCCCTCAGTGCTAAGTTGTGCGTATTATTCTATTAATATTATATTATTCCTTTTACTTGCGCACATGCATCTGCTTTTAGGTCCTTAGCAACTGAGTAGGTGTACTCTTTAGTGTTGTGCTCTTGTTTCCTTTTTGGATACATTTTTATATACTGCCACTGCCGCCCCCGCCACCGCCACCGCCACCGCCACCACTACTACTACTACTACTACTACTACTACTACTACTACTACTACTACTACTACTACTACTACTACTACTAGAGGATCTAATTTTAATTTCGGTTTAAACATATTTTGGTTTAAACATAGTCAAGATAAAATGTAGAAAAAAAAAACGAAATGGACACAAGCCACGAAATTTCAATGAAAAATTGGGTAATATCCCTTCTTGGAACACATGTTAAATGAGTTTTGCCAAGCCCCCTGCATAGTAAAGGATGTTCATTATTTTTGTTTTTTTTTTCGCTTTGTTTTTGTCTTTTCTTGCCTGGTGTATGTGTGTGTGTGTTTGGGGGGGGGGGGGAAAACATTGTGTCAATTTTTTGTTTTGTTTGTTTTTGTTTCTTTTCTATTTGAATCTGGAATCTCTTTTGGCCTTTTCTATCTTTTCTCTAACACCAATAATTGCCGGAAATCTAGAGTTCGATATTCCGTGTTTGCGACAGATTTTTCGTTTTGCCAATTTTCTTCTCATCACGGACATGTAAAATATCGACAATCTCATTCCAGGCGGATTTTCCTTACCAATACCGGAACACATCCGGCATATTTTTGTTCGATAAGGTTTTTAAAGAGTGACAGCTGGCACCAAAAGAGTTGCTTAAATTATGATTCCTGTTTATATATCTGCCTGTCATTCTGTCTCTCTCTTCATTTCACTTTTACCTTTTATCCACTCATTCAACAAATCTCTCGTTCTTTTTAATGACCCCCCCCCCCCCCCCCCCTCCCCCCCTTCTTCTCTCTCCTCCCCTCT